>BGPR01004642.1:84680-107748 GCA_013235015.1 Araneus ventricosus | reverse complement strand
TTTGTACAGTAGAGTTCCCCTAATCTGGACTGTAATGGCCTATACCCTATCCGGATCATCTAAAGTCCGGATTGAAGGGAATTTCCCTTAAAATGCAAGTAATACAAGTTTTAAATGGGTAAAACTATAAAAATTAATGTTTTTTCATAAATATAGTCGAATCCCGATAATCCGAGTTGATAGGGACCGACACCAACTCAGTTTATGCGGAGTACATAATAAAATCGAAGAGAAAAATTCAGTTTTATATATGTGCGCATAACTGAAAAATAGAGGAATCAAATAGCGAAAAAATAACGAGCACACGGATTTGTAAATATAAAAACGCATTTGAAATATCATCACACTTACTTGATTTAATGTTTTAACCAGCGGGAGTGGTCTGCCCTAAACTTTCTCGAATACTTTCCCAAAAAGGTGCTGTTTCCCTAACTCCCGCGTGGATAAAAAAATTCGAACCTACTCTAATCCAGAATCCAATGGCTATCAAAAGGTTATTCATTGTAGATTAAAGTGATTCTAAAATATTTACGTCAAGAATCAAAGAGATGCGTGCGATTAAGCGCGAACCGATTTTCTACTCTTACCGTCTCAAGGACAAAGTGGCGTAATCCTACCACGTGCACAGGCATTGCTACCACAGATTGCTACCAGTAGGCATGCGCATGGAGTTCGTTTCAAAAGGAAAAAAAGTATGCGATTATACAGGCCGACAGACAGTCAACTCTTTGACAGATTTGGCCCAAAATTTGATACGGATCTACATTCATGACGATAAAACTGTGTACCAAATTTTATCCATATAGCTATTCAAGTTTTTGACTTATAGTGTTCGCATGACCGCGAATATACAGACAGACAGACTTCCCGTTGACGGATTTTGTCCAAAATTTGAGAGAAACCTACAAATTATGTTTAAAGACCACATACCAAATTTCATCCCCGTAGCTCTAATAGTTTTTGAGAGTCATCGTGTTCACAGACAGGCAGACATAATTGAAAGATTATGTTTTTTGGTCTCGGGGAGGTCTAAAACGTGGAGATTCGTCAAAATCTCGAGTTCGAATTTTTTGACGATTACAATACTTTCTCTTTGTATACTTCGTATACGAGAAAGTAAAAATGACCGACTACAGCAATCGATTAGAATATCCAATTAATCATTTCTTGATATCAACCTGTTATCTGAACCAGTGGCGAATCCAGAATTCGGATCTGGGGGGGGGGGCCTCAGGTCATACAAATTTTATCCTCATGGCTTATGTAAAAGAAAACACTTTAATTTTACTCACCTGACAATAAGAATACTTTCGATAATTTAATAAAAAACACAATGCAATAGCTAGACAAAAAATATTTTCGACAGCATCAACGCTACAAGTACAAGTGGAATGACTGCAAAAGTAGGAAAATTTTCGAGCCTGTCAAGCCAGAAAGTAATGTTGAAACGTTTTTATTATTTCTTTTGAAGAGGGAAATTAAGAAAAAACAGTTTTAATGATTTTAAATAATATCAAGAATTCTGGCTTGGCTCTGGGGGGGGGCTCTAGCCCGATAGCCCCCCCCCCGGATTCGCCACTGGGTGCAGATGTTACAATATTTTACTATTGTATACTTTGTGCAATATAGGTTTCGCTATTAAAAATGAATTACTGTTCAGTAACGGATTCCGAGACTACCACTATTGGTAGATTTTACAACGGCAAGGGGTGTCAGGCGATGAGTCATATGAAACATATGAGCGCATTTCCAGAGTTCGGTGAGCTAGATCATGCTCAGTGAAAGGTAAACATCACCCTTCCATTTTTCACTTTGCCTCCTACTTTGATGAAAATAGCTCCGCCCGGCGCATGCGCAAAAGCGCGGAGGGTCTCCGAATCCGTTGCTAAACTATAAATGTGAATGAAAAATGAATACTATTAAAATTAATATTTTTAAATGTACCTCCTCCAATCCGAGAGTCCCCTCGTCTGATTCCCGAGAGACCATTGCGCTTTCTCTTTGCGCGCACTGCACACCGTATGCGACAAAGTCAACAGTTCTCTAGGAAGGGAACTCCCCGATTTTCGATCGGGTATTTCGTGACTCCAGTCTGGAGAAGTTGGCGACGGAATTTGGCGCCGTCTGAAATGGCGATAACGATGGCGTGAAGGTTTAATGTGATGAGCGAGCGAGCGAACACGCGCTGATCAAGGGTTGATAGAGCGATCTTTCTAATGAGAAAGGCAATGGACTTCCTGTCACTAATCCAGGCATTAGAGCCATTGTAAACAAGATAGACATAAATAAAAAAAGGCAAGTTAAAATTCAGAGAGAGTTAATATATATTAACAAAATAAACGGAATAAACACCAAAAACAAACAGCAACACAAAAATAGCAAGAAAAAAAATGAAAATTGATTGTTTAAAAATTAAAATTGCAAGCAATATGAAATTTTCACGCTCTAGACCATTGGTTCCCAAACTTTTTTTCACTCACTACCCGTTAGACTTTTATTTTCGCAGCCCCTACCTCCCCAAACAGAATCTCCAACCATTCGTCTATAGAAGAAAGTTTTTTATCAATAATGTTAAGACCCTAGGTGAGCTACAGTATCAAATGACTGGAAAATAAACATATTAATAAAATCCATTTTGTTTTAATCGTATGCAGCTCAAAGCAATATTTTTAAATAAAAATGAGAAATAAGAACTTGAGAGTTTGGGCACGGCAACCTGAGAAATAGGGATTTTGGTTTCGAAGGTGACAGAAGCCTACACTTTGTTGATCATCGATATAAAATTGTAGAATAAATTTTTTTAGTTAAAAGTAAACTATTAAATGCAATTATTCCACATTCAAACCCATTGTAATTCATTCATTGTCATTTTCATTCAATTGTTAAACGGTAAAGTACAAGAAAACATTTCCAGTTGATTTCACGGAGCATAACCTGATGTAAATTTAATTTGCGGGGTCTTGAAACAAATTTCGTATAACAAAATAATTTATTCCATTTTTCTGTCTATTACATTCCACAAATGTGTATAGTAAGGACAAAGGAATACATGAAAGTGATAAGTAACTTAATTATTTTTATAAAGTTAATATTTCAATCACGCAAAAAATCGTTAATAAATAAATCCAGCAACAAAAATAATTGCTTCATAAATGCAATTTGGCGTGTGACTTACGAAAACGACGTACGACAACGTCGTCAAAATGTTTGGTGTACGACGACGATTCGTTCAAAAATGGGATTTTTGTTTCATATTCTTACGTGTTTAATAGCAAATTCGTTGATAATATCAGCATAATTTAGTTCTTTGGTTGATTCGGATTCTATAGATAAAATGGTTAAAAGATTCTTGATTAATGCTAGATCTCAAGTAATTTTTTATTATTTTCAATCTTGAGAAAGGTCTTTCTGCAAATTGCGACTGTAATTGGGAAGGTCAATTTAATTTTTAGAACGGTAACAAAATTTTGATACAATTCAAATAAATTATTTTTAGATCAGCATTGTAATATTGTGTCCTGGAAGGCAAAACTAGACTACAATTTTTTATTTTGTTGAATAAGTCAATGCACTCAGTCTTCATCTTGCAAAATCGGTCAACGGCGCAGTGCCTTGTGCGCTCTCACGCTTTGCAACCCCTTGAACCGGTGCTGTCAAGGAGGAACGCAAGCAATTTGAGAAATCGTCTGCGACTAGCGGAAAGATAACACCACAAACTATTCACGTGATATGCTGTTACTTTCAGATAATATGTCTAGTGTTCCGGTTCCAATCATAATTGATTCTTCTCGCTACTCGTCAACCCCCAAGAATCACGTTGTGATTCTTTTGAGATCACTACGTGATCCCAGCTCGCTTCGCTCGTTGTACAGTTATGAGTGCCTGCTAGTAATAGGAAATTATAAATACATTAATTACTAAAAGTAACTTTAAATTACTTGAATAGCAGGAAGTTCTAACTAAATTCTTTTTAAAAAACCGAAACTGAACTTTTAATTACTAAAAACTAAATAATCAAATTATAAAATTAAAATTTTACCTTTATACCGTATATATGTAAATGCTAAAAAGAAATTTGAATGCTAAAATGTGTGATAAGATGTTTACAAATAAAAATTATTTTCATCAATCAGAAATCAGGCACTTAAATTTTCTTGGTTCACACAATTGAATGTTTTTTCAACAGTTTCATTAGTCCTGACTTCATTCCAACGAACTTCTAAATATCCACACTTCTCAATGAATTGTTGCTCAGAAAAGCTTCGCCACATGTACGAACACTCTCTGCAATAATTATTTAGCCAAGAAAGTTATAACCTTTCTCGCTGGGTAGATATTTATGTGTTAAAACCTCAGAAAATTTAAGTTTCCGAAAGATGAGTTAACCCATTTCACAAACTTTTTGCTTAAAAAGGACACTTTAAAGTGACAAATGGCTCTAAATATGTTCAGATTAACTATACAAAATTATAACCCATAATAATAATTTACTTTTACCTTCATAACATTAACAAAACAGACTTTTTTCAAAATTTAAAAGAAATTCTAAAATTCTTTAGGGTATTCTTTTAGGTAGAAGTTCGTAAAATAGGTTATATCATCTCTTGACAACTTAAATTTTCTGAGGTTTAACACATAAACAACTGGCAGAAAGAAAAGTTGTATCTTTCTTGGCTAAATAATAATTAGAGTGAGTGCGAGTACATGTGGGGATCTTTTCTCAGCGACATTTCATTGAAAATAGGGCATGTTTAGAATTTTGGTGGAATGAAGTTAGGGTAAAACTGTTGTCAATTGTGTGTTCAAAATCAAAAAGGGAGTTAAATAATTAAATCCAATCCAACCAAGATCCGCGCATGTCTAAAATACCATCCTCGACCCGTGCATGCGAAATTAAGATGTGTGCTTTGCGTTTCATATGCGCATGCGCGAAATAGCAGGAGCTGTGCTTTGCGTACGCGCTGAATTTATTTTTATGTATAGAACAGATAAATGCGTGCGGATCCGCGGGTACAACGGCTAGTTGGAACTATAATAGAGTAAAATATTCTCTCATCAGACAATCACTCTGTCACAGCCTCCATATTAATCTCGCTGGAATCCTTCATTTAAATCCTTCATCTCAATCATCTGCTCCTCTCAGCGTGCCATTCGTGCACTCTTTTCACTGCTGAAATTTTTCGACATTTGCTGATTTTTTTCTCCTTGTTCTGTTTTTGACTCCTTTGGTTACTCGGAGGCGTAAGCTCCGACAGCTTTTAGTCTCAAAACTTTCTTAATTTCAAGTCAAGTCAAGCCTTTCGTTCGTTTCAATTGAAGCAAAACATTTTTCTGATCTTTTTCCTTGACCTGTTTTTGACTCTATTGGATACTAGGAGACGAAAGCCCTGGCAGTCTCAAAACCTACAAAATTTCAAGTTCAATAATAGAGTAAAATACAAATTCTTTATGAAGCGAACAAGTTACTAAAAAGAATGCAATTCTTCGCACTAGGAGGAAAACTAAACTAATAAATGTTATAATTACAAAATGAAACCGGAAATTTGTATTACCTTCTTCAACAAATTAACGTTGCAGGTAAAGCTGTGACAATATCTGCTACTTTTATACTGAAAACTTATTCAATATTTGGTTATGCAAATACATTTTCGTTCTGTGTAAGGAACTTTACTACGACTTCGTCAACTTCTACCTCTTCAACAGGTCCTACATAATGTTTTGTGTGCTTATTAACAACAAACTTTACTAAAACCCACTTTTCGATGTTGATACACTACTACATTATACTGTTTACAGGTGGCCGAGGTACAGGACGATGTACTTGGCCGAAGTTCAGCACCTCCTCTCTTATTACAGTAGAGTCTCCCTACAGCGAAGTCTCTCTACAACGAATTTCTCCCTATAACGAAATTTTAATCGGAATGTTAAATAACATTCAAAATATTCTCCATATAACGAAGTGGTTGTCTCCCTATAACGAATTTTTTCAGAGGTTTATCTTTTCGTTTTTTGTCATTTTTGAAGAAAGTTGCTAATTTCTGTGCAACCAATTCGCTCACACGTGCCTGTTTCTGGAACCACTCACTCTTAAAATGTGAAAATTTTACATCACGAAATGCAAAGCAATGCAAAATAACGGAATTTTTCAAGTAAAATAAACGTAAGTATATACTAGTACATATTATTCTCTAAATTGGAGAATTGTCTTAACTTCTGAGCATTTTATTTATACAATAAAAATTAGTATAATTTTAACAAATTTATAATATATATTACTTCATTTTTAATTGAAAATCATAATTAAATACATTGGAACTTATCGCACCTATTGAAAAGTTTGGAACATTTACTTAAATAACTGCAAAAATCTCTAATCTCCGTATAACGAAATTTTCTCTATAACGAATTTTTCAATTGGAACCCAGCGATTTCGTTATAGGGAGACTCCACTGTGTTTAATTTCCTCTCAGACAATTATTTGTGATTTTATTGATGAAAAAACGTTTCGACGTGTGTGTCAGGTGTGTCTTAAAGAGGAATAGATGAAACAGTAAAAAATTTTACCTTGAAGACAATAGGCAAGAATCAACATATCCACCTGCCTACGCCGGCATCCGAAAAACTGTGTTTAGATTTCATTTGAAAACTAATAATCCTAGATGACCACGTGCTAAGTGACTGTGTTGCAACCCTAAACTAAACATTTTTTGGGAGGGAACGAAATTTTTCTACACTCTTGCTTTGATATATCGACAGTTGGCCAAGGTACGAGTCCTTCCCTTATTTATCGTGGCTGGATTAAGTTCTGTAGGCGGCCTTAGGCAATGCAAATTTCCCTTCCCAAATTTAGGGGTCTATTCTGGTACCCCCGGTTGGGTTGTTAACGTGCGGAACCCAACCCAACCAGGGGTTGGAAGACCCCTTAGAGATTTGTTGATTTTCTGATCGACCTTTTTTGTGAAAAGACACTCTCGGACTTGAATTTTATTAACCCCTTAACTTAATTTGCTATCTAATAAGATGATCCCTTCTGTTTTGGAAAGGGGCTGTCGATTTTATTCATCTCAGAAGTCATATAATACTCGAGATGTTCATAGATTCTACGTAATTTTTGTGTAAAATTATAAAGCTAAATAATGATTCAATTTTAGTTTTAAGTCTAAAAATGCGATAATTCGATGCACGAGTATTCTCGGCTTTTAAGCGAAGCGGTTAAAATTCAACTAAGAAATCAGCTGAATATTGTGAGTCTGTAGTGTTGTTTGAAAGGAAAAGCAATGCCATATTCAACAAATTTTGACAAACTTTCTCGAGAAATTCGGCAGCAAAAATCTAATTTATAAACAACGTACTGTTTTCAATTTTTTCGTGAAATATTTATACATTTTATTTTTATTATTCATACCAGTTAAATATACTATAAAATATTTTAAATCTCAGCATGCTGTTTGATTTAGGAAAAATTATCATTTATATATAAGCATGTTTACGAGTGCTTATTTTTTTACTTTAATAATTATATTTTATAATTACTTGTAATGTTACATTGATAATAAATAATGGGATTGAAGTGTGTTTTATTACGTTACCTTTAAACAAAGCAAAAATAAATTCACTTTAACAAAAAAAAAGCAAGCACACACACAAATTTTAGGCTCATTTTTCAAGAGTGTATATTTTATAATTCAAGTTGCTGATTTGCCACTGGCTCTGTAGGCATTATTTTGGTAAATAAGATTCCAAAATGTCTCTTTACGGAAGGAAGGGGTTGCTGACCCCTGCCTTGGTTCCAGTTATAGTCATTGCAAGTATACATCAAAATACTTTTCACCATTTTCGTATACCCTAAATATAAATATATAAGATATGATTATAGGGGAGGTGGTGGTAGGGCCACTATGCTTTCTCTGAGTATAGTACAAATTGGGATGGAGAATTCTTCAAAAACAGATTATTAGTTTACTTATTCGTTTTTTAAAATTTTTTCTTATATGAACAACATGTTTATAAGTAGCCTATACCCAGATAGCACGTAAGTTTGCAGCAAGTTTGATTTTGACTTGATATTACTTTGTCATAGCAAATTTGACGCGTCAAACTTGAAGCGAACTTGTAGGAAATTCGCCGTGACAACTAGCGCCATCTTCCTTGCAATGCAAGCTTGCTGCAAGTTCACCGTGACAAATAGCGCCACCTCCTTTGCAATGCAAATTTGCAAAACAAGCTTGATGCAAAGATAGCACAAAGAGATAATTATCCTTGTCTCTGTTTAAAAAAAAACATCCGATTTTTAATAGCATCTCCTAGACCGCCCTTCTTTTTATTAATTCAATAAATCAATGATAATTTGTAAAAAAAACTAACTTTTTTATAATAAAAAAATTTGAAACATTTTCCATCTTTTTACTAAATATAACACTCGCACTTTAAAGAAAACTATATCGCCTTTTTCTTAATGTTGAAATTTAAACATTTATAAACAAAATTAAACCGAAAAAACAGTCAATGTTTGTTGAAAAATAATAACTTATACATTTTGTCCCATTTTAAAGTAATTACTTTTGAACTCTAATTTCATAATTTATTCTACTAGCAAAACGTAGTTATTAGCGAAAATCCGCTCTCTTTTTGACTTCAAATCATATTCTCAACTCAAAAAATTAATGAAATCAAGAAAATAGTTTAAAATAAATCGTATACGAATCGAATCGAACGATGTATTAGCGAAATCTATCTCCTCCTCGCAGAGTTTAACTGGCCGAACGGTTAGCGCGCCTACTTCGGAACCGTAGATCGCGAGTTGTGATCGTACTCTGTTTTTACTATAATTTGCAATGAGTTTGCAATGCAAGCTTGCTGCAAGTTCGTCCCATGGTGACTTCGAAGCTTGCGTTAACTTGCTGCAAACTTGTTTCACACTTGCACTCTTGTCGTGTCAAATTTGCTGTAAGCTTGCAAATTTGCTGCAAACTAAAATTGCTATCTGGGTAGGGTAATCGAGGGTTTCAATTCAAATGTGGAACTTTTCCCCAATACGGAGCAAAGAGTCGAAATTTAGGAATGTTTGGTCGCATTAACATATTAAAACTGAACGCTTATATCTGGCAGATACTATTAAACGAATTTTGTTATCTTGCGAAATGAAAATCACATGACTGGAAATCGTTTGGGACGAGTTGATTAAAAATGGGGTGAATTGTTTCGAAAAGAAAAACAAAAGATCTGAACTCGTCTGCTTTTTTATCTGTCAGTTGCGCGCTTACAATAGCATCCATAGATTATAATCGAAGTGTTTCAAATAAGCGACGATAAGAATTCGTGTTGTTGGATCTGTGTTTTCCAGGGTCAGGGAGATAACCCGATAAAATATTTTAGTTAAAATTAAACTATTAAAGGCAACGATTGCACATTCAAGTACATGATCTGGATCAGTACTTTAAAGTATATTTAACGTGACTAATCATTTTTTTTCCTCAAACGGGACATGCACTAACTGATAGGGAGTAAGTTGTGTGTGTATTCAAGAAAACGCATATATCTTCAGTTTTCATTTTTTAATGGAAAGAACAGTAAAAGTAAGTAATTTATTTGATCTTGTATCTTTTTACTGACCAAATATTTGCTTTAGTATATTTGGTATTTATCTCTATCTCTACTAATAATAAAAGAGAAAGTCTGTGTGTGTGTCTGTTGGCGGTGTACAGAACAGACCGTAGAACATTGAGCTACCAAATTTGGCACAGGTATACTTTGGATGCTGTAGATGTGCACCTCGGAGCCGTTTCTCTGAAATTTTAATTAGAATTCTAACTAATTACAAATCAAGCGAAATTTTGGCGTTTTTCCTAATTAACTTCCGAAAATATTACAGCATAAAACTCATTTTTACGCCATCTGAAAGTGCAAAAAATTACCTTCTCAATGATATCAATTAAGTTGCCGTACAATTTTTTTTCTAATTTTAATAACCTTTTAAAAATATTTTTTGGCGTAATTTACAACAATACTTTTCATTGTTGCAACGCATTTCAAACCGTTTGCATTGTTTAAACAACTATTTAATTGCGTGTTTCTCTTTCACTGTTGAGAGCTATGGTAATATCCTAATACATTTTGCTTTCATATTTTATTTCATCAATTATTTTTTGTAGAATCTGTAAACCAAGCTCTCTGAGATTTTAGGTGTCTGAAGATATATATTCATTAAGCTAAATGATTTTGGTTGCTATGCTTTTATTCTTTTTTCAGCAAGTTTTAATTCAGTAAACATGCGGCTGGCCATAAAATGTGCTGCACCATTTTAATGTTGAAATCGAATGCATATTTTGGAAGAGGAATAAGAAAGTGAAGATGGCGACAACAACTTGCATTTAGATGTCACATGACATGGTCAGTTATTTTACTCCATTAGGGACATTTATGTAGACAATGAAAAGAACACATGCAAGGCCACTAAAAAAACATGGGTTAAGTATCTACTACAATCTGCTTATATTGTTAAGGGAACCATGAATATAAAATGATGCAAGATTCAATTGAAATCATATTCCCGGCGAACAAGCTGGTCGCCGAAGGTGGCTAGTTAATAATAAAGAGAATGTGTGTGTGTCCGTGTGTCTGTGTGCTGGCGCTCTGCATGGCACACCGTTCGAGCTAGAGCTACGAAATTCGGTAGAATTATATTTTGGAGGGTGGGAATGTGCACCTTGGAGCCTTTTTTTGAAATTTTAATTAGAATTTTAATTAATTAAAAATTAAGCGAAATTTCGTCGTTTATCCTTAATAACTCTCGAAAATATTAAAGCACAAAACACCACCTGGAAGTGCAAAAAGTTACCTTTTCAATGATATCAATTAAGTTGTCGTACGATTTTTTTTCTCTAATTTTAATAAATTAAAAAATATTTTTTGGCATAATTTACAACAATACTTTTCATTGTTGTAACTCAATTCAAACCGTTTTCATTGTTTAAACAAATATTTATTTGCGTGCTTCTCTTCCATTATTGAAAGCTAAGGTAATATTTTTTATATTTAATGATATGTTTTAATCAGCATATTTTCATTCAGGGGCCGCCCACAAATGATGTCACGCTTGGAAGGGGAGGGTTCGATGAAATTGACAGTTGCTTGTGACAAGGGAGGGTGGGGGTAACAAGGAGATGTGACATCGCACATTTTGGTTAAAATAAAAACATTTAAAATCAGCAGATTAAATTTTGAAGTTATTTTGAAATTACCAGAATTTGAGGGTATTTTTTAATCGGGTCTAAAACAACTTTCGTGTGATTTTTTTCACTTATATTCCTTTCTTTTCGAAAAAGGCATTCAAGGTAGGTTCTGAGAATAAGGCAGCAGCAGAAATTCTTCACCATTAGAAGAAAACCTCCCCCTGTCACACCCTTGAAATGTCCAACAAAAGATACGTCGCCCCACCTGGGTGAGTGGTAGAACTGGTAGTGGCACAAACAGGTTGATCTTATTGAGGCGCTTTTTTTAAATGCAATCTGTTTAAGAGTATTTTGTGTTCATGAAGTAAAGATAAGATTTAAAGCAAAATATTTCAAATTCCAAAATACTGCTGTTTTCAATTGCTCTTTTATATTAATATTTTATTACTATTGTATATTAATTAGTTTTTTTGTTGTCAACCTTAATCTTCTTTCATACAAATTAAGTACACATATAATCATTATTATTGTTATCCTCACAAATGTCATTAAAACACGTAGTCAAAGTTTGAAAATGAAATTTAAAATATGTTCTCTAACGTAGTGCTTTGTTTCTGAACTGCAAGTTTATGTTTATGTAATATAGCGTGACAAGGGGGAGGGAAGGGGTATGGTGAAGTGTGACACTTTGTGACAAGGGGGTCAAAAATATTGAAAAAAAGTGTGACGTCATTTATGGACAGCCGCTCAGCGAACATGTTGCTGGAAGTCAAATGTGCCGCGCCATTTTAAAGTTAAAATCAAATGCATCTTTTCAAGAGGAATAAGGGAGTGAAGATGATGCCATTGTGTGCTACATGACACAGACAGTTACTGGACTCCATTAGGGACGTTCATGCAGACAACGAACAGGATAGGTGGAAGGCTACTGAAGGAATATGAGTTAAATGTCTATCACGATTTGGAATTTAAAATTACTTTGTTAAGGGAACAATGAATATCAATTATACACAAGAGATTCAATTGGAATTATATTCCCGGCGAACAAGCTGGTCGCCGAAGGCGGCTAGTTTCAAATAAGAACGAAATTCTTGGCCGGATTTCTAAAAATGTATTAATATAATTAACATTGCTTTAAGAATTGCGCCTTTTTTTCGCAGCTTATTCATAAGAGAAAATGCCCTTTCTGTGGGTGCATTAGTGCCGGGCAGGCAAAAAATATATTCAAAATACGAAATTTTGCATAATTCAAATTATTGACGTGAAAGTGTTTGGACAATTCCACCTTATGACTTACATTTCCAGTGTTCCATTCTGTCACTTTTTGCGGTGTATCTAGTTAGAATTAAGGTTTCTAGTTAGAATTAATGTATCTAGTTAGAAATAAGGTATCTAGTTAGAATTAAGGTATCTAGTTAGAATTAAGGTATCTAGTTAGAAATAAGGTATCTATTTAGAATTAAGGTATCTAGTTAGAATTAAGGTATCTAGTTAGAAATAAGGTTTCTGACCGACTTGTACAGTCTCAAAAAAGTATCCGAACGCTGCTGTTTATTCCGACACTAACCGCACAATAAAACTGTAAATGTCTGCAGCCGTAGAAATGTGTCCTCTATGAAGTGTATATAATATTTTTTCATGCAAGGGGTGCCTTCATATTTAGACTTACACAAATTCAATTTTTTCAAATGGCAACACCTAATTTTCGGTACATATTCAGACTCTCCAGATTAAATTAGCTCGAATACATATAACATTTTGTACTTTTGGGTAAACGGTAGATGAGTTTTGAAATTTGGAATTCCTAATGTTAAATGACCACGTCCGTTTTCTCAATATATTTCAAAATATAATGAATCTTTAACAATAATTCTTTTTATATTAAAATAATTGATAAACAATACAGAAGTTATGCATTTTTTAAACAATGAAAGTATATTTTATAATTTTTATTAATTTTAAAATTTATAACTTAAAATTTTTGAATAGAAACACAAAAGAATTTTGATGTCAATCGAAGGAGCATGACCTAAAACCTCGCTTTTCAAAATTTCAACCATTTCCGTCAAATAGTTTTTAAGATATGCAGCAATAACCAAAAAACGTTCAGGACAGCCTGATTTTCGTTTTTTTAAGAGGGCATCTCAATTTCACAAAAGGATTCGCTGACTGGAAAAAAGAATTTCTGAAATCAATCGGAAATCAAAGCATGTCTTCCAATGTTGCTTCAGATTAAGAAAAAATTGTTTTCTTTTTAAAATAAGTGTAAATTTGAATAAGAATCGAAAAGAAAAATCGATACATGTAACGGATTCTACTCCTCTTACATTTCAAGAAGGATTACGTTTAAACAACTAAAATCAAAAACAAGTAATATAAAAAAAAATTTTTAATGTCAATTCCTACTTAGGTGATTCGAGATATAATGAAAAATGTACTGCGCATGCGCAAAGATATGGCTGAAATATGGAGGTGCTTCGATGATCCCATGGACCAACCATATACCCAAGAACCAAGTCTGTAATATTAATAGTTTTCGAGATATAATGAAAAACGTACTGCGCATGCGTCATGCAAAATATGAAATGATAGACAAACAGACAGACAAGAAAGCGAATTAATATTGCATTGTCATCCAGTTCTGAGCTATTTTTAAACTTTCAAGTCTCCAGATCATCGGGAATTTAGTTTAAAATCGATCGCAAAATTTGAACCCTATATATATATATATATATATATAAGCAAAATTCTGTATAAAGTATGAATTTATGTATCATTAAATGTATGAATAAATAAAACATTCTTCAATGAAATAATATAGTAACTCCTTGTGTGTGGATAATACAGACAATTATGAGACTTGGACAAAATGCGTTTTTTAAAAAAATAAAACAAAAAAAAATTAAAATGTTTCGATAAATTAATAGTTTTAATTTAAGACTATTACTGGTAGAAAGCGATTAAGTATAACAAATTGAAAGTAAAAAATTATTACAAATGATTTTAAATATCGTTTGGTCGAAATGTTTTTGGTGGAAAATCATTTGGTATCCTTCAGCAACATTATTCTTTTTTGTTTCGTTTATAAAAGAACATTTCAGAAAATAAGCACCTGCCTTTCATTTCTCAGGTGCCCAAAAAGTTTTTATGGCTGAGATTGCTTTTTTTAATGTTAATCGTTGAAATCATTCAGAATTTTTTATTATTTTACTAATATGCCACGAGAAGTAGACAATTTAACGAAAGGCCAAATAATCGATCTTTATCAATCTGTATCTCGTACTGACAAATAAGTCGACAGCTTAAAATCAACATATTCACGGTTTCGTCATGGATAAGAAAGTAAATAAAAGATTGAGATGTCGTTAGCAGTGCCATAGATTCTATACCACGTCGTATGCAGCAGGTCATTGATAGAACTGGTAGCTATACTTAATTAAAATGTAAATATTTAATGACCAATATATTTATGCATGTAAAAGTTTGCATTGTTTACCTGTTATATTATTATATAGAATATAATGTATAAAAATATTACGTAATTTGTTATTGTGTTTTAATTTAAAATCATGCAACGCGAATTCTTATTTAGTAATATTTCATTGCCCCAAACGGTAAACTTTGAACAAACACAAAATATTCTTAGTAAATATTGCTCCATTAACTGCTGAAATGAAAAGTTTTAACATAGTGACCTATTTTTTACGTTTGCATGTATTGAAAGAGCACCTTAATCGTTTTTCATGTATATCTCCGGTTAATTTGAACCGATATACTCAATTTCTTTTATCTGACGATTTTTTATTATGGAGAATCATTTAAAAGATAAAAAAATTGGGGGTTGCTATTGGAAAATTTGAAGCTGACTGCAAATGTAAATACACTATATGCCCAAGAGTATCCGGACACATTCAGATTTTCACATTTTTTAGAATTTCTCCGGAAAGATGTAACTGACTGCCTTTAAACTTTTAAACGACCTTGTGAAGAATAAACTGTAACTGACATTTTACATTGAAGATTCGGTCCTGGGGGCAATTAGAGGACCGTCTACAAACTGATGAAGGCAAAAACGTTTTCGGCCCACCCCGCTTCACAGAATACCGATAACAAGAATAAACTTTCAGAACTGGTTATGTTTAATGTGCATAATATTTACAGGAATTTTCGTAAACATAGCACAAATATTTGGGAAGATATAAAGGTTTTCTTTAAAAAATCCCAAATTTTCCAGCCTGTTTTTTGCTTATAACATGCAGAGTTTTCTGTTATATTATACGAAATTTACAGAAAAAATGACAATATGTTAGAGAAGCATTTTGTAAAAATTTGGATTTTTTTTTTGAATATTACAGGAAATATGAGCATTTTTAGTAAATAATGTTTTACTGCTCATGCACAAAACATAGCGTAATTTTTCTTTCAGGACTTTAAAGCCAGATGTATAGGGTAACTTTTATAAAAAAAAAATTCAGTTCAATATCATTAGTATTCAGAAAGATATCGGCATTACAACGAGCAGAATTTTAGCTCCTGTCGAAGAGAAGCTAAAAGATGAGGAGTTGTACACAAATTGAATATTTTTTAAACTTATATATTTGAATAGTATATTGAATTGTATAGTGGTTAGAATTGCGGTACATAAGGTCACATTAAATATACGTAAAATACAGGCACTGAATGTAATGGAGTCAATTCATGTGACGTCATAGTCACATGATAAACGTCATTCCCCATCAACAGGTGAGTGCTGTAACTTATAATATTTTAGTTCACAGAGAAGCATTTCTGTCTAACTGAAATTTTTCTTTTTTAAAAATTAGATTTGAATAATTTAATAATTAGTTAATAAGATTTTAACTTGCCGTAGGAAAGTTTTTAGTAAATAAAATTCAACTTGGCAATTACTAATTTTTAATTAATTTAAATTCAAAACTGAACTCCAAAATGAATCTTATTTTTACTGCTTTCTTTACCCTCGTCTATAAAGATTTACTGAACTGTTACTGAAGAATAAAAAAAATTATGAAACTGTAAGATTGAAATAAATGTACATGTAAGGAAATTGTTTTCATATTTTTTTCCAAGAAAAATTTATTGAAAATTATTTTTTAATACATTTTTTAATTTAAACTTAATTATGCTCCATTTTCTTATTTATTTTCAAAATAGGAACTGCGCTTTTCAACATTCACTTTTCCCCCTTCAAATCGTGTGATTGAGAAGTCGAAAATTTAGATAGCCCCAACTAAATTGCATCTGGTCCCTTACTTTAATACAACGATTTACTATTAAAAGCTGCATGGAGAGAATAAATGAAAAAATATTTCGTACGCAACCAGCGTTAAGCTGAATAATAATTTTTGAAAAAAAAATTAGTAGAGTTGATTAGAATTCCAAATTCATAGAAAGCAGATTGTAACTATTTAATTATTTGTAAAAAACAATAATGAATACAGACACAATCTACTTAGAAGTTTGATTCAATTAAAAAAGTTAATAATTTAAATATTTTATTTAGGTTCTGTGCATTTGTATTTTCAAAAAAAAATTAGTAGAGCATTTGTTCTTCAGTTTGAATAGAATATATCTGGTACATGAAACCATAATTCGAATACTTAGCACTATGAATTTAATACTTTACGCTTGATACATGGAATTATAATTCGAATACTTAGCACTATTTATCTGATACTTTATACTTGATACATGGAACTATAATTCGAATACTTAGAACTATGAATTTGATACTTTATACTTGATACATAGAATTATAATTCGAATACTTAGCACTATTTATTTGATACTTTTCACTTGATACATGGAATTATAATTCGAATACTTAGCACTACTTTTTTGATACTTTTCACTTGATACATGGAACTATAATTCGAATACTTAACTCTATGAATTTGATACTTTACACTTGACACATGGAACTATACTTCGAATACTTCGCACTATGAATTTGATACTTTACACTTGATACATGGAACTATAATTCGAATACTTAGCACTATGAATTTGATACTTTATACTTGATACATGGAGCTGCAATTCAATAAAAGTTCACAATTTTTTACGCGTCTCGTAACTTTTAAAAATAATTTAGATAAATTCACTCATGAGGTAACTAATTCTATTGGATAATCACAATAATAAGGTGGAAATAGTACCATTCAGTTTGGAAAGATGCAAAAAAAGTTTATATACGCAGAGTGAAAAGTATCCGTTTTATAGAGGAAAGTAATTAATACGGGTGATTATATTTTTTCTTCTGTGCATCATATTTATTGAATGTTGAAATGTTTTTGAATTTTAATAAATTGAGTTAAAGCGGAATAACTTCTGTTTCGTGCAACGTGTTTGTTATGAGTGCAAATTCTTTCTATAAAACTGAATATCATCCAAACTAAAGCCTAAATAATGACTATCTCTTTTAGAATTCCAGATGACAGCATGTTGTATTCGAAATTGTTATTCGTAAAAACAAAAATAAAGACACAATCGGAAACAAGTATAATCTTTTTAGAAGTACGATTGAATTTAAATATTTAGAAATTTGATTTCCTGTCCTGAAATCTTTTCTAAACGACACCTGGATGTCAGCTTCAAACACTGAGCCTGTCTATCGAAACCAGTTGAAACGAGCGAATCACATAATAGCTGCCAGTTTTAAAGTTTAAAGATAAACATTCCCTATCTTTTCATTATACTTCGTTTCAGTTACGATTGCTAAATGGGAATAATCCAAGTTCCATCTCTGTCTAATGACTCAGTGAATGCAACTTATTCTAAAGAGTAGATGTAATTAAACCATTGTGATGACAAGAGACAATAAGTAATTGGAAAATATATTAATAATTTTATTTACATAAAAAATAATTAATACAGGGTTTCCACTTACCATCGTACCTCCTCTCTTACTTTAAGGTGAATGTTAGTTGCATAAAAGTTATGTCGGTATAGTAAAAGGTATTGATGCACTCAGATGGGATACTACAACGTTCATCTGCTGGCAAGTTTTGGATTGAGGAATTGATCCGAAACAGGTGAAATAGCGAGAGAAAAGGTCAGAGCAGAGTTGGAGAGCACTTCTCGATTTGTATGAAAAGAGAGCCTGCGCGAATAATATCAAAGCGATGTAACAAATGAACATTTGTTTGATTGTGATTTCAAATCACTATAGTGTGTCATGAAGAGCGCGAGCAAGAAACTATGAGTTCCGTCCAGGAGTGCGAATGGCTGTATAGTGGCTAACAGGAGAGCATTTTGGGAAATAACAAAATTAGCAAGACGAGGGACGATGAATCTCTAGATTCTTCTTCCAGCTCTTTTATGACCAAATTTTCCGAGAAACGTACGATAAAATAATTGAACAGTTTTGCATTCTGTTTGAGTACTTATAAAGTAGGTATTCTTTTCGTATCTAAAGTATCGAGAAGTGCTCTAAAACTGATAATCTTTTCTCGTGTCTTTCACGCGTTACGAAATAGACCCTACTTCCAAGAATTGCGATAGATAAGCGTTGTAAGGTATCGTAGAGGTAATAGACTTTTACTATACCTAGACTTTAAACTTTATAATACCTAAGTTCCCTGTAGAACAGTAAATTTGCTTATAAGTGAGAACCCTATATTGTTCAGGCACAATTTTGCATAATTTATCAGTTGATTTGAGGACATGTTATATTAAAGGGACCAATCGATCATCCTTTAGGAGGACCAGTTCTCCTAGTTCTCTCTTTGCGCTCAAAAGTGTGCAATAAATGGATGTTACAAATGTTTTTTTGTATGCATTTATCATATCACTGTAATATTCTGCATTATTGTTGCAATGGAATTAAATGTTTCTTTTATTTACGATATTTCTTATTTGTTTTAAATTTAGTGACCTCCTTTTTTGTTTGAGTTAAAAGTTAATGTCCTAAGTAATGGCAGAAAAATATCTAAAAAAGACAATTAATCAATAATAGAAGCAATTTATTTGGTGCGCGCAAAATGCAGCTTCATCCAGGGAAAAATTGGGTAAAAGATATAAAATACAAATTATGAGGAAGTTTTTTGTGCTGAAAGTAAAAAATCAATAATATTAACAAAACACGAACGAAAAAAGACAGGAGAAGAAAGATGGTCTGGTGGTAATTGATCACTGAATGATGCCTTCACCCATGCAGATCAAAATTAAAATGGTTTCTGCCATGAGGAAAGAAACTGACATTTAAGATCAAATTTGATTTTCCTCGAGGGGCCGAACTATCCGGACCAAATGGAAGAAAAACAGTTTATCTAGAAAATAACATAATTATATACATTTATTTGACCATCTTGTCGACATGAAGACCGTTTGTATTATTATCTGAGTATAGTTTGAAGCTATTAAAGACCAAAGTTTTAAAGATACTTTCTGGACACCAGTATTTAGCAGGCCGCGGTGCTAGTGTTAAGATCTCGGCTTTGGGGCCAGGAGGGTTCCAAGTTGAACCAATGTAGATCTCTGTTAGCTGGGCCTGCGTAGCCTAAATCATAGAATAGGGGCCAAACTTCCTCGCGTTATGTGGTGAGGAAGTTTGAAGAGGTGATACGTACCTGGGGTGATAATCCTCGTTATCTGATCAGTGGTGCAAAATGATGAGTCTGTCCCAAATAAGCCCTCGTGGTTGCTCAAAACGGGACGTTAAATATAACTAAACTAAATTAAAAATATTTTACAACAGGTACAGGCGGAAAGATCGTCAGAGGCTCCCTCGGAGTGCTCTCTTCACCATTGAACATCCAAAACAGGCACCGACTCACTCAGCCGAAGTCATTCAGCGGCCAACGACCTGTTCTCCGGGCCAGCTCTCCGCGACATCCTCTCCCTAATGGGAAACGCGATCCTGGAGAGTCGTCGGGGGGTTACCCCTGGACAAGGACGTGACCTCCTCCCATCTCATGACAAGATACTGGAGCTGAAGAGGGATGGCGTGCCCAGGGACCCCTCTCGACTTGAGGAGAGGGAAGATCACCACTGAAAGTTCGGAAGCATGCTGGAGGCGGACGACCCCTCTCCGAGAAGTCCAGAAGTGGATGAAGAAAACCTAGGACCACGGGGCTGGGTGTGAGCGATGCCTCTTTTAGCCTCGCAAGTGAGTGCGTCATTTCGGTGAACACTTCACGAGAACCTCCGTCATCCGCAGAATTCGACCCCCTAATGCCAAACCGGTCTCGTCAATGTGGAAAAAGATAGAGATTTCCAGGGTTGAACATTAGGTGCTCGAAAATGGCAGATGCAAAATTTTAATTATTAGGTGGTGCATTTGTGGGGGGGGAAAGTTGCTATAAGTATATTAGTTTATATAATTTTATTTGAAAATTCATTTATACTGCGTTCTGCAAGGCTTCTCAAAAATGAATTTTTTTGAAAAAATTCTACAATTTTTTTTTGCCTTTGTCTTGAAATTATTTGTTGGGTTGTGTCTTAGGTTATATTCGTTCATATATTTTTTTTTTATTTAACTCATTCATTCTTCTCGATTGCCCCAAAAAATAGTTAAAGACTTTTTTTTTGAAAATTTATAAAAAAATTTTCAGGAACTTTCTTTAGCGCGCGGGTAAGAAAGGTTTCTGTTTTAAAGTTATTTAGGTTTAATATTTAATTATTATTAAAATCATTCATAGTTTTGGGTATGAAAGCCCACAAAAGTTAAATTGACATTTTTACAAATATCTGTGCACTTGTGAATTAATGAAAATATTTGGAAAAATTTGCGATTATTCCAGTATAAAGTATAAACTTATAAAATAATTTATGATTTTTAATGAAATGCATGAGTATAAATTTAATAGTCAAAGCAATCAAAAATCACATATAACACAAATTGAACTTATATCATAGATTTCTAATTCTATTAGTTTGAAGATTTGTACTATTTCTAAAGAAGCAATCCTTTTTTGGTATTATATTACTGCTTGGATCAGACTTCTTGATTGTATCACCTATTCAATATAAAGCCAATTAATCTCTTCTCTTCTCATATTACCTTTCCGACTCTTCAGAAACTACGCTGAAAAGTATCTTCTACAGCTTGGTATCTGAGGTATTTTGACCATCCATTCTCATCCTAAAATTTTAATGTAGCCTCACAATTTTAAATGACAGCATTCATCAAAAAGAGGTGGTTCAAAAGGTCCAACTCGTTGCCAGTTACATAGTGCAAACGATCCTTGTTTGGCAAAGTTGCTAGCGGGAGTCTGCAAAAGTCTGATGTTCATTGAACATCCAAACTTTCAGACCACATTCCGTATAATCTCATTGGCCTTTCCACTGACGACAGTTGTGCGCGGGCGATGCAGAATTTACGTGGAGCGAGGCAGGGCGCTCGTGGAAGTGTCCAGCCTTATGACTCCTTTTGTGGCGCGTCGCCTGTCATTAGGGGATGGCTACAACTACTCGTTTTTTCTGTTTCTGTTAACTTCGGTTTTTTTCGGTTAATTTGCTCCGAGTTTAAACCGTTTTATTTTTTTAAAGAAACAAAATCGGTCGGGGAAAAATCGGTTCGAAGATAAGTCTAACTAGACTAAAATTTATAAATCCAGCGAAGCTTGAATTTCATCATCTTAGGCCAATCACAGGTACCACTTCTCAGGGGCGTCATTTGGGGACGAGGAATACTGAAGGATCTTTATGGACGGATAAATATTGGCCAATAAGTTGATTTCGAAAAACAGTACTAATAAAAAGTTTTGTCCTGAAACGGCGTTCTGTTTTTGTAGCCAAAAAGAAATATTTATCTTTAGTCGAAGTTCGAAGTCCAGAAGATAGTATCTACGTCTGAGATGAGTGTTGTTTCCGATGAGAGGTGTCCGACTCACTGATCAACACATAAACCGAAAGAGTCGTATGAGCAGATTAGATGATAAATATTGGTCTAATGATTAATTTCTTATTGAAAACAATGTTAAATAAAAATTTTGTCTATATTATCTTACTTATTGCAATAATTACTAATTTATTATTTACATATTGTAATTACTTATTTATAATCATTACTTATTAGATTAATCAATTATTGTCTTAATACTTACTTATTGTATATTATTATTAATAAGAAAATTTTTCCGCAAACGTTGCTTTTTAAAAAAACGAAAACTGTTTTTTTTTCAAGAACCGGTTATTTTGAGCGGTTTTACATCCTCTAAAAAAACATCAAAAACAGTTCAAAACAGTTTTCCTCTAAAAACATCTAAATATACCTCTGTTTACCTGAATGTTTTATGACTGTTGCTTTCTGTTTCAAAATTTTTCTCCTCTATTGTTCAACTTCTGCAGCAAATTTAAGTTCCAAAAAAAAACGGCATTTTAAAATTCAAAGTTTTCTATCGAATGATGCCAGTTTTTTGATATATTGATTTATTTTTTCCTCTAAATTCCATAATTTTTTAGATCCTTATTTTTTAATTATAAATGTAAAACTGAAATTGTTTTAACCAATCTTGAGAAAATAATTAAAAAAAACTTCATATTTTGTAACATCTATAGCATTGTAATTTATTTATGAATAAGTTTAATTTTAATTCGTCTTTTCTGCATTTTGTAGTTTATAGAAATAAAAGTAAAATTAATTTTCTTTAAACAGGTGATGGTTTGGAAAGACTTGGATGGAATTTTTTCATTTTGAATTCTGTTTTTCTTGAATTTTGTAGTTTTTAGAAATCAAAAAAGTAAATTAATTTTCTTTTTTCCAAACAGGTGATGTACTTGGAAAGACTTGGATCGAAATTTCGAGGTTGAAAATAAGTGGACGTCAGATACAAGAATGACTTATTCATCATTTATGATCGTTAAACGCATCGTTCCTTAAAAAATGCAATCTCGAAAAGTTGATTTCTGTTTATTCAGCAAACTATGATGAGGCA
>BGPR01004642.1:7649-79870 GCA_013235015.1 Araneus ventricosus | reverse complement strand
AAGAGCTGCATGTGATTAAATATTATTGACAAATAATTGTAATTTGCAGTTGATAATATTTTTAGTAGAAACTTCTTTCAAGATTGACTAAATTGTATGCCAAATATTTAAGCATTATCTGTGATTTTAACATTTTTTATTTAACTTGACTTTTTTCATGCTTGTAAAGATGTAATTTTGAAATCGAATTTTCACTCTCTTCCTGAAGTTCTGAATTTTTTATACTTTTGTGTTCCCGATGACAGAACATTATGTTAATATATCACTGCTTAACAGGCAACGCCACCTATCTCAATTTTTTGAAATTTCAAAATGAAGCAAATACTCAGTTTTTCGCAACCAATAACGGATATATCTGAATTTTTTAACACCTGATGTAAACATAAAACCGCATGTTCCTGCTATATATGCAAAAAAATTTCAGAAATATTCGTTAGTGTTTGCGAAAAGTTGAGCATTTGCTTCCTCTTTGAAATTTCAAAAAAATCGACGGGAGACTGTCTCTGCGAAACGGCCGCTGGGATTGAGGGGCGTAGATTTACTTACCTTACTCAACTGTGACTTTCTGTGACTGAAGTAGCTCTATATGACTATTAACTCTATAGTCTATAGTGACTATTAGTCTAGTGTGACTGTGTGATTCTATCTATGTTAAATTCTTCGTGGTTTTCACCAACTTTGCAACTCGACTGTGACTAAACCGTAATTACAAATTCTAAAATTCTTTCTGAAATCTTTAATGTCTACCTTTCTCTGTTAAATGAAACTAAAACCAATTCTCTATGTTATTTGGTTGCGGACCTATAAGCGTTTAACTTTAGCTCGAAATTCGACGTAATTCAACAATTCTTGAGTAATATTTCGCGCGCTCGATGAATGAATTGCCTTTGTCTGCGTGCGCGCGCATCGGTCGCTGTGACGTTATCAAAACTTTTCGTGATTTTAACCAACTTTGCAGCTCGATTGTGACTAAACCGTAATTTCGAATTCTAAAATCTTTTTGAAAGCTTCAATGTCCATCTTTCTTTGTTAAATGAAACTAAAACCAACTCTCTATATTATTTGGTTGCGGAGCTATAAGTATTTAACTTTAGCGCGAAAAGCGTCATAATTTTTTCCTTTCCCGACACACCATTAGACCACTATGGAGAGACGTAAATCTACGTCAAAAAATGAGATAGGTGGCGTTGCTTGTTAAGCGACGATATTGGAAGAACTTAATTTTCATTCAATACGAGAGACGCCGTCTGGTAATAAATTCGTGAATAAAAAATCGATTCAAGATTCCATAATATCTACGAAAATAAATTATAAACGAAAGACTAAAAAGTAGAAAATATTTTAAATTAAATATATATATATACTTTTTAGTACACCAATGAGAGTGTTTTGTAAACTATTTTTATCAAATTTATTGCTGTTGTTGCTCAATGAATGATTTTAAAATTCATTTATACGATCAATAAAAAACTGCAAATCAAATTGTCTTTTGTGTTTATATTCTTACAAAAATCGTCTGGTAAGTAAAAAAATAACTCTTTATTTGACGAATATTCCAGGAAAACAAACGAAGCACAGGTAAAAAAACTGAACGGCACTTTTATAAGTAATTAGCAGAGATCGCCAATAATTCTCAGTCACAGCATTTTCAATAGTGCTTGTGACGTCGTGAGACCACGGGTAGCGTGAATCAACAGCTAAACTAGTATCAAATCTAATAATTTTATTTTAAAGTTACTCTTGGTTATTATAGATTACAAAATAAGCAATAATTTATGTACAGAATAATATAGACGTGATTAAATTTACAGGATGGTGTTTGAGACAGCCTCTGCAAGTAGAAATAACAGTCACTCAGAGCAACGGCTCTACTTAAAACTATTGTTCAGTAAGTCCTCATAAGCATCCCCTCATCTCCAATAAAACTCCAGCAGTTCAAATACAAGAGCTATGCTGTCCTTAAACAGTAAAACAGAAGCGTACAGCTTCTTAACTCTGCTACACAACTGGCCGCAAGGGACTCAGTTATTTCTAAAACCGATCCGAATATCCAGCACTCGAAACACGATGCTATGATCGGAATCCGATCAATAAGTGATCGCCGATCGAAAAATCAACTATCTTCTTTTCTTTTTTGCCGCAGCTTAAATCTCCGTTTTCCCAGGGACGAGGTCCGCCCAACAAGTGAAGTTTTCCGCCCAATTCGTGAGGATTCGCTGACAATTCGGTGATGTCCACCAATGAGGTCTTCCTTTCACCAGGCGATTGATTTACGTCCAGTCACAGTTTTGGCTATTAGCGGTCTGGTCTATGGATAGTCTCGTCTCAGTTCAACTGAGAAGGGACATCCATCACTCCTTCTTAATTGGGAGTTTCCGAAAAGGTTTTGTGTGCCAAGTGTCACTAGATATGGAGTGAAAAGAAGCTCTTTGGGCGAATTCTCCTTTGGAGTTTTACCGACCATTCAGGTGGCTACTTTGGCGGGGCCGATTTTAGCAGCTGTTCTGGAATCTTCACATGCTCAACTGCTTATCAGTTTACCAGCTTACTGCTGACCAAACTCCAAATGATCCACTCTTCCTTTGAAAGGTTGCTTTTTATATCTTTTTCAACAGGAAGTGACGTCACATAATAATCTCTAGAAGGTTCTTGATATTCCCGCTCCTAGTAGGGATGGGACTAAATTTCTTGTATTTTCTAGAAAATTCGTTTTGTCGCCAACTTTATAGCTAAACCGCCAAAATGGTCGCCAAGGTCGGAGTTCATTGGCTTGGCTCCCAGTGAAACCTTTGTAAAATGGAGTGGAAGAAATATCAGAACGATGCAAGTACGATATAAATAGACCATATCCTGTGACTAAATAAATCAAATGTTTATTAGGAGTCAATTGCTCAAAATTGCTCTTAATAAATATTTGATTTATTTAGTCACAGGAAAGAGAGGTACAGTGGTACCTTGAGATACGAGTGCCCTGACATACGAGTTATTTGAGATACGAGCGCTGTCGAGCAGCGAAGTTTTGTTTTGAAATACGAGCGACATTTGAGATACGTGGAACGGCCAGCTGCACACGGCCCACCCAGTTTACTGCGCCTGCGCCTCGTGCATTATCCCACGTATTCCCCCAGTGTGCTTGTTTACCTCGCTGTCGAAGCATCTTTGCTAAGTTTTTCTAGGGCTTTGCGCTTTTTGTGCATTTACATACTTTATCACATTTCTTTCTATAACCATGGGTCCGAAGAAAGTGAGTGGAAAGGTCAGTGCTCAGATGAAGGTGATGAATTAAAGCGTGAAATAATAGAAAAAAATGAGCAAGGTGAGCGAGTAGCTGACTTGGCGAGGCAGTACGGGCGTAGTACTTCAACGATATACACTGTGCTCAAACAGAAGGAGTCGATAAAGGGTATAACGCCAGCTAAGAGCATTACAATAATTTCTAAGCTCCGGAGCTCTCTCCATGAAAAGATTGAGAAACTGCTGATGGTTTGGGTGACGGAGAAGCAGCTTAAAGGCGATACCTTAACACAGGGCATCATATGCGAGAAGGCACGAGCGATTTACGGTGATTTGCTGAATCAGACCCAACGCACTTCCACGGGCGAGGCATCGGAAGACTCGTTTAAAGCCAGTCGAGGCTGGTTTGACAACTTTAGAAAAGGGACCGGCATTCACTCTGTTGGCATGGTGAGGCAGCAAGTTCGGATGTGAAGGCAGCTGAGGATTATCTCAAAACTTTTTCCGAACTGATAGAAGCCAATGGATACATCCCCCAGCAAGTCTTCAACTGTGACGAAACAGGGCTTTTCTGGAAGAAGATGCCGAATAGGACTTACATAACGGCAGAAGAGAAGATAATGCCAGGACACAAACCCATGAAGGATAGACTAACTCTCGCACTGTGTGCCAATGCGAACGGCGACTGCAAGATAAAGCCTCTGCTTGTATACCATTCGGAAAACCCCAGAGCCTTTAAGTCACATAAGATTTTAAAAGAAAAACTGCAAGTTATGTGGAGGGCAAACCCGAAGGCATGGGTCACTAGGCAGTTCTTTGTGCAGTGGGTAAACCTGGTTTTTGGCCCTTCTGTTAAGAAATATCTACAGGAGAACAACCTACCCATGCAAGCCCTTCTCGTTCTTCACAATGCTCCTGCTCACCAACCGAACCTCGAAGATGACAGCCTCGAAGAGTTCAAGTTTATAAAGGTTCTCTATCTACCACCTAACACCACACCTATCCTGCAGCCCATGGATCAGCAGGTGATTTCTAATTTTAAAAAGCTGTACACTAAGCACCTGTTCCGGCGCTGCTTTGAGGTGACAGAGAATACAAACCTCACCCTTACAGAGTGCTGGAAGGACCACTTTAACATCGTGGTATGTCTCAGAATGATTGATCAGGCCTGGCTGAGTAAGTTGCAGAGGACCTTGACCTCTGCATGGAAGAAGCTGTGGCCTGAGTCTGTAGCCGAAAGGACCTTCGAAGGATTCGAACCCGAAGTGCCAGTGGAGGAGGAGATTGTGTCTCTGGAAAAATCCATGGGCCTGGAGATGGATGAGAGAGACGTGAACGAGCTCGTCGAGGAGCACTCTCAGGAACTGACGACCGAGGAATTACAAGAGTTACAGTCGCAGCAGCATTCGGGGGTTCTGCAAGAAAATTGGTTTTGAGGAAGAGCCAGAGGTGGAGGATACTATCTCTACAAGCGAGATAAAAGAGATCTTGGGAATGTGGGAGAGAGTTTCACAGTTCGTGAAAAAGAAACACCCCGAAAAAGTTGCAACTGGCCGTGCATCGGAGCTATTTAATGACACTTGCCTAACTCATTTCCGCAGCATTCTGCAAGGGAGGAAGAAACAAACCTCCTTGGACAGTTTTTTTTAATCCGGCGAAAAAGGCAAAGACCAGTGAAGAGAAAAGCAGTGACAAAATTTAAGCATACAGTAGCATTTAAGTTGTGTGTAAGTTACATTTATGTGACCAAAATACAAATACATATGTATGTACACTTTATAAAACCAGTTTTTTTTTCTTTACATTCTCTTTTATTATGTTTTTATACAATATTTGACATTTATAAATACATTTTTCTTATTCAAAAACACGTAACAAAAACAATTAGGGGTAGCATTTTTGGGGCTGGAACGGATTAACATAATTTCAATTCATTTCAGTGGGGAAAATTGCTTTGAGATACGAGCAAATTGACATACGAGCAAGGTTACGGAACGAATTAAACTCGTATCTCGAGGTATCACTGTAATAGTGTAACTTCTTTATTTTAGTCAAAGCATTCCACTTGAAGCGATAGGATTTTCCCATGATCAATTACTAGTAGACGTAGCACCGCCCACCACCTACGACAGCCAAAGCAGAATCAGTGGGAGTGGTCTTTCCTAAACATTCTCGTATACTTCCCAAAAAGGTGTCATTTCCCTTCCTCCACGTCGATTAAAAAAATTCGAACCTACTGTAACCCAGAATGCAATGACTATCCACGAGTTTCCCTTGGCGCGCGCCAAGGTCACGAATATCGCCAAACACTCGACAAGACGAAAAATGGCCTCGTGCCAGAGTAAGAAACTTGAATATGCAATTTGAACGCCTTTTGATAACCGATTGAAACAAGAATGGGACACAAATCTACAATTAAGGTTAGAAGGCCACATATTATCTTAATCATTGTGTTTAGAAGTTATAATGTTCATAAGTATGCGATTATACAGACCAACAGACACTTTGACGGATTTGGTCCAAAATGTGATTCGAACCTACATTCCTGATGATATAACTGTATACCAAATTCGATCCATCTAGCTATTTAAGTTTTTGAGTTATAGTGTTCACATGACCGCGGACAAACAGACAGACTTCCCGTAGACGGGTTTTGTCCAAAATTTGAGAGAAACCTACAAATTATGCTTAAAGATCACATACGAAATTTCGTCGCTCTGGCTCTAATAGTTTTCGAATTATCGTCTTCACAGACCGACAGACAGACAAACATAATTCCAAAATTGTGTTTTTCGGAATCCCTTTTATAAAAGCAATGCAAAAGGTGAGAAAAATCACCCGCTATCAATTTCTACATTTAAATTAGTAACTTATTGTTTCTTATTCCACTTGATCCAGTCCTCAGCCGGACCAAGTCCAAGACTCGCCCACAGAAAAAAGGCGACCGATTCATGGTAAAGGAGGAGAGTGCAGCTTCTGTTGGCACTGACCTTGGACGTCCGAGGGAAGAAGTCTGACTTTGTCCTTTCATATGAAATAAAAATTATCGAAATCCGTCGAGTGGTTGGGGTTGGCGAGCTGTCTGAAGGTTCTACCATATTGTTTTAAATATATACAGTCGCTCAAAAAAGTATTGGGACACTTGGCATGCATAACATGTAAAGCTATTTATAAAAATATTAATCACATTTAAACCAAAACAAAATTAATCAAGAAATGCTTTAACATTTGGTATACAGTATATAAGGAAAATTTTCTTACTATTTTAGAATTACAATTTGATCTAACCTTTTAAATATAAGTTAAACGCAAACAGTCGTCAAAAAAGTATTGGGATAATTTTGAAATGAGAAATTTAAGAAATATACAGCTCATCAAAAAAATTTAATTTACTACTACATTTTTGAGACTATAATTTTGGACATAAAGTATCAGCAGAAAAGATTGTGTGTGGAGCAATGGCGAGAAACAAAGATATTTCGGTTGATGTGCGAAATCTGGTAATATGTCATTGGAAAAATGGAAAATCAGTTAGTTGTATAGGAAAAATCTTGAAGTTCAGTAAATCTACTGTTTTCAATATTGTTCGCAAGTTCAAGAAAGCAAATAGTGATGGAAGCAAGCAAAGATCAGGGCGCCCAAGGAAATTTAGTGAACTTGAAGAGAGGTGGATTGTGAGACAAGTACACATTAATCCAAGAACTAGAGCAGTAAAATTGACTCTGAAATGTAAATGTAGGTTCCGGAAATACGTAAATCCTGAAAATGTCAGAAATGCTTTAAGAAAACATAAGTATCATGGCAGAGTACCTCAGAGAAAGCCCTAAACCAGCAAAGCAAATCGAAAAGCTAGACTGGCATTTGCTAAAATGTACGTAAAGCAGCCAACAGAACTTTGGGGAAATGTAATTTTTGTGGATGAAAGCAAATATAACATTTTCGGATCGGATGGCAAGCAAAAAGCTTGGCGCACACCAAATACAGCATTGCATATCAAAAATTTGTGGCCTACTGTAAAATATGGAGGTGGCAACCAATTAGTCTGGGGTTGCATGGCAAGCTCTGGTGTGGGAAACTTAGGGGTCTATTCTAGTACCCCCGGTTGGCGCGGAACCCAACCCAACCGGGGGTACCAGAATAGACCCCTTAGACTTTATGGATGGTACAATGAATAAATATGTCTACCTTGACATTCTCAAGAGAAATTTAAAGCAAAGTGAGAGCAACTTGGGAATCTCAAGACATTTTAAATTGTACCAGGATAACGACCCAAAACATACTGCTGATATTTGCAAGTTATGGGTCCTCTACCACTATCCTGGTGTGATTAAGACTCCTGCCCAGAGTCCAGACCTTAATCACAGTCAACACGTGTGATTTTATTTGCAGCAAAAGATCAATAAACACAATATTTCTAACAAGCAGGAGTTAAGAAAACATCTGATTGAAGAATGGGCCAAAATAAATGGACCATTTTGCGCAAAATTGATCAAATCCATGTCAAATCGACTGCGAGAGGTCATAAAGTGCAAAGGTAGCCCAACAAGATATTAACTATCAAGTTCATATTTTTTTCTTAATTTATTGGAGAGTGTCCCAATACTTTTTTGAGCAGATTTTCTGACTTGATTTTTTTTACTTTAAATTGTAATCATAATTGCATTAATATATGAATTTTGTTTGAGTTACTATGATTTGCATTCATCAAAATGTGATATACTTCTTTTTTTCGTTTCATTTATATATTTAAGTCATATATTATGATAATATCCCGTGAACTTGTATTGTGTCCCAAATCTTTTTTGAGTGATGTACATTTCAACATATTTCGAACTTTGGCCGGGTACATACTTACCTGCATATAAGAAATTCGATTTATTGTTGAAAATAGAGGCATTTTAAGTAAACTTCTATAAAAGTAATGCAAAAATAGAAAAAAAAATCCAATATCATTTTCTAAATTTAAATTAGTAACTTTCTGAAACGAAAAGCAGCGGGAGTGACCTCCCCTAAACTTTCTCGTATACTTCTCAAACATTTGTCATTTCCCTTCCCCCCGCGTGGATAAAAAATTCGAACCTACTGTAACCCAGAATTCAATGACTATCAGAAGGTTTTTCATTGCAGATTATAGTGATAGTAAAATATTTAGGTGAAGAATCATATTTAAAGAGATGCGTATGTATTAAAACTTAGCAATATTTATTTTCTATCAAACTGTAGCCAATGCAAGCTCCGTGTGCGGAGGAGAGGACCTCGTTCGTTATCTTGCGCATGCGCAGAGATTGCTTCCAGTACGCAAGTAAAACAAGGACAAAGTGGCGTAATCCTTCTGCGTGCACAAATATTGCTACCAGTACGCATGCGTGTGGAGAATCGGATAAGAAAAATTAATTATGCAATTTGAACGCCTTTTCTTTACCGATTCAAACGAAATTTGGGCACAGATCTATAATTAATGTTAGCCACCATCATACCAATTTTTATTTTTCTAAGCCAACGGGTTTAGGAGATATATTTTTTAAAATTACGCGATTATACAGTCCGACAGACAGTCAACCCTTCTTCGAATTTCGTCCAAACTTTGATACGGACCTACATTCATGGTCATAAAACTGTGTACCAAATGTTATCTATCCTGCTATTCAAGTTTTTGAGTTATAGCGTTCACTTGAACGCGGACAGACAGAAAGACAGACTTCCCTTCGACGGATTTTGTCCAAAATTTGATAGAAACCTACAAATTATGTGTAAAGATCGCGTACCAAATTTCATCCCTGTATCTCTAATAGTTTTCGAGTTATCGTGTTCACAGACACACAGACATAATTCCCAAATTGTGTTTTTCGGACTCGGGGAAGTCTAAAAAGTGGAGATTCGTAAAAATCTCGAGTTCGAATTTTTTGACGATTACAATACTTTCTCTTTGTATACGAGAAAGTAAAAAAAGTGAGAGAAAATTTCGATCACAGCTGTCCCTTCAATGAATTCGAACCATCGTCCTAATGATTATAACAGGAACGTCAATTCCACTGAGCCACAGCACCGACGGTGGATTGCGTATATTTAATGTAGTGTATAGTGTTCATTTGATATTCCGGATTGAAGGAAACATGCATTTTCGACATATTTCGTACTTGACTAGGTATATAAGAACGCGGATATATTGTTATATCTTCCTAAAAATTCGATTTACTCCTCAAAAGTTTTATAAAAGAAATTCCAAAATGGAGAACACCACTAAGTATCAAATTTCTGAAAATAAAAAAAAATCACAATAATTCTTAAAAATAATCTTTACTACTAATAAACGAGTGTGTGTGTGTGTAAACAACATACTTTTGAGAGTGGAAATGCGCACATAGGAGCCCTTTTTTGAAATTTTAATTCAATAAAATTAAGCGAAATTCAGCGTTTTTCTGTAATAACTTCCCAAAATATTACAGAACAAAAATTATTCTTTCTCCATCTGAAAGTGCAAAAAATTACCTTTCCAATGATATCAATTAAGTTGCCAAACAATTATTTCTCTAATTTTAATGAATTTTTAAAAATATTTTTGGCATAATTTACAATTCTTTTAATTGTTTCAACGCAATTCCATTTAATTTACTACACACAAATATTTATTTGAGTGTTTCTCTTCCATTGTTGATGTTTAATGCTATGCTTTAATCAGTTATAATTGATAAAATTTAACGAAAATTAAATTAAATATTAATAAAAATTGAATTAAAAATTAATAAAAATTCTTTTGCATTATACAGAAATGCGCATATGCAGCTGCTTCTGATGGAATACACGAAAACAAAATTAGAACTTCAAAAATTAAGTTAAAAATTATAAAAAATAAACATTAATAAAACCTTAATATAAAACACAAAAAAGCAAATTAGAACGAAAAATGCAATTAGAATGAAAGCAAAATGGAAGAAAATTGGAAAAGAATCAAAATGGGGATTCTTCCTCAGAGGCCACACGCCATTGTAGCTATAAAACAGGAGAGGAAACTTTATATAAGGGTTTTATTAATGATTATTTTTTATCATTTTTAACTTAATTTCTGAAGTTCTAATTATGTTTTATTCGGCATATTTTCATCCAGCTGACATGCTGCTGGAAGTCAAATGTGCCGCGCCACTTTAAAGTTAAAATCAAATGCATATTTTGCGAGAGGAATAAGAGAGTGAAGTTGATGCCGACATGATAATGTTGCATGACACAGATAGTTACTCGACTCCATTAGGGACGTTCATGCAGACAACGGACAGAACAGGTGCAAGGCTACTGAAAGATCATGGGTTAAATGTCTATCACAATTTGAAATTCAAGATAACTACATAATTGTCTATTTTAGCATTGTCTAGTGAAGCCATGTTAACTTATTTCAACGTGTACATTCTGTGTTAGCTGGGGTACATTAAATTTTGTAGGGCCGCTGTGGCCAAATGGTATGCTTCGGGGTCGAAGATTCCAGATTCGAAGCCCGGTTCCACTGAAGATACGTGTATGGGGCCTGTTGTACGTTAAATCATACGTAGGGGGCCAAACGTCCTCCCGCTGGTGTGATACGGAAGTTTGGAGGGGGGGGGGCGCCAGATTTGGTGCCGTCATCGACATCTGACCGTGGTTCAAAAGGATGAGGTCCGTCCCAAGCTAGCCCTCGTGTTGCTTCAAAACGAGATGTTAATATAACTAAACGAAACTGAACATTAATTTTTGTCGTCTTATCGAACTTCTTCTTTACCTTCGAGTCCGTACTGCCAGACCAATGCCTTTTGTTAATCATGGCTAGTTTAATTAGATTAGTTTAATTTAGTCTAGTCACATTAAAGTCCCATTTTGAAGCAACAAGGACTATTTTGGGTCGGACCTCATGATTTTGAACGCGGCCAGATGATGATGACGACACCTGAGCTGACACCCCCTCTCCAAACATCCACATTACACCAGTTGGAGGACGTCTGATCTTCTACGTATTATTTAACGTGCAACAGCCGGAATGCATGACGGATCTTCAGTAGAATCGGGTTTCGAACCTGGAACACTTTTGCTCCGAGGCCGCCACCTTACCTCTAAGGCACCGCGGCCTTTAATTTGATTAAAGGATAGTTTCAAGGAAAAATGAGGTATATTTCGCGACAGACTTCACAATTTCCAATCGTGGTTAGATTATGAGGAAGGCACCTGAGTCAGTACCCAAATTCCCAATTTTTCAAGCCGCATTAATGCGTGGAGTTTGAGCCTCGAAAGAAAATTTAACCCGCAGTGGGCCCACACATATGGCGGATCAGTGAAATTGGGTCTTGAAATCGATCCTCTGATCCCGAAGCCAGAATTTACCACCACGCCGCATTGGCCCTCAGATAATTTGGCGTCCCTGAAAAAAAAACTAATAACATTTAAAGTTATCACTGCGTATGTTGAAGGAACGATAGATCACCTTTTACTTCATTTTAACGCTTTTTTATGAGAGCTGATTAATTTATTTTAACGTAGGACTACGTTCCTACCATTGGGGTCTCAGGAAGGAATTTGATTCACACGCCAAAACGCCACAAAAAAACGTTGTATGGGAGATCCTCTATATCTCTGTAACTACATATTTTAAAAACATAAATAATGTCTTATTTTAGAGATAAAGGGTAACAACAGAAGTTACAAAAAAAAAAAAAAAATTGAAAATCGGAATTGTAGTTCAGCAACTACTAGTCGCAAAGTTGGCCAAAAATAGGCATGAATTTGAACATGGTGCCAAAAAATTATCCTAGTACTCTGGGGAATTTATATATTGATTCAACTTTTACAAGAAACATTAGTCCAGAATTATTAAATTATGTATGTTATTTTTCATATCATCGACCGATTCTACACAGAATTGTAATTTATCTACGCACGATTGATGAATTCAAAACAATAGAATTGACATTGTAACATATTTTATTAAGAAATAAAACAATTTACATTGTAACCTTACGGGTCTATTCTCGTACCCCGGTTGGGTTGGGAGCGTTTCGCCTTTCGACCGCGGGACGTTAATGGCTTTTTCTCGACCGAAAGAAGGGGTCTGATTCTCGTACCTCGGTCGTTTCGAACATCGCGCTTTACGCTAGGAAGTGACGTATTTCTGATGCGCGCGCAGCAAATCAAGCGATCGTCTGCGATATTTTTGTTTATGGTTTCAGATTCAGTTCGAGTTTTGAATCGCCAAAGGAACTATGGAGAAATGTACATTTGCTTCCCAATTCGAAATTATGTTGGATTATTTTGAAAAATATCCACAAATTTTAAGTGGCAAAGTTGATCGCATCTTTTCAAAAGACACCAAATGTAAGAGGTGGGAAGATTTAACTTCTGCTCTTATAAGATGCATTATAATGCATCTTTCTTGCTTTCATAAGTCTATTGTTAAGGGGAGGGGTTAAGCCATTTATCTTTTACAAAATATACATTTATAATAATATTATACATTTATAGAACATAAATTGCAGTCTTTTTTTCAATATATTGATGCAATGTTACCAGTTTTCTAGAGAGAGGAAAAGTAATAAACTTTTTTCCATGCCAATTATTTTAGCATGAATAAATCTTATAAATTAATATTACAAACCATTTGCTTATTTTTCCAATTACATAAGAAAACAAAACATGAAAAAAAGTTATTAAATTCAGCAAGTTTTCGCGACATTAAAAAAATCACATCTTTATCAAGGAACAAGAAAAATTCCTTTATTGTCAGCTTTTGCAATTACTTTGTAAATATCTGACAAATTTCTTTGAATTAAAACCCAAATAAAAAAAAATTGTAATGATATATACGGAATGAGGAAAGTCATTCCACACTCAGTGTTAAAAAAAATGTTAAAATGTTACCCTAATTTTATCTAATAATTTAATTTAATAAGAAAATATTAAGTAATTAAATCTTTAAATGTAATTGATCTTAGCTAATTATCAACTATCATTATTGACTATCTTGATGGAGTAGTAAAAGATTAAACTACTTTTAAAGATTTAATTACTTTAGATTGTCGTATTAAATTATTAGATTAACTTATTTAAATTCGATAACAGATTTAACTACTTTTTAAAAAATCTAAAGTAATTGATAAATTCTTCTTCAGATTGGTCAGATGGATTACATTTATCCCGATAAACCCTTTCAAAACACAATTGACGTCTTGGCAAAATTGGAACGAAAATTTGATACGTTCTGATATCGAAACAACACTTCTCGCTAGCGAAAAGCGTTTACGACAGGTACAGAGCTGGCGAGAAATCGCCGTCCTCTTTTCGCCCGAGCGAGATCCCAACCGGTTGGAAAAACGGGTACGAGAATCGCACTTGTCGTTAACGGGCGGAAAAAATGACATCTTCCAACCCAACCGGGGGGTACCAGAATAGACCCGTTAGTTTCATTTTATTTCGCCAATTTTCCATACATTAGTACGTCAGAGACACAAAAGCGTATCGCGAGTAACAAAGAGTATTGCGAAATAGAGACCGAGAAGCTTCGAGGAACAAAAGAGTCACTTGAGTAAAGTAGTCCTACACCTTTAATATCAGCGGCTGTCTGAAAACGACAGCCTCCCATCATTTTTTTAAAAAATATTTTAGTTTATCGCTGAATGTTATTAAATGTTTTCGTTAATCCAATTGACGAGTTTTCTGTTTTGTTTTTTTGCGGTAAATTAGGACTTCCGCCTTACCCATCAACTTTCGGTGATAATGTTGAGTCAATAGGAATCTTCAGAATTTCAATACTCTGTTTGAAAATATTAATTAATGTTTAAAGTGGAGTTTTCTAATGTTATGGCTTAAAGATATTTTGTAAATATTAAATTTCACGTTCCTATTGTTTTAACTCTCAATGATTACTTAAAATAAGAGCTTAATTTTGCGGAAAGGTTGCCAAAATTATTCTGTATCGCTCTTTTCGGCGGTTTGTGCACTCAAGAAAGAACAGATTCGAACTTGGCGCTTGTTACGGAATCCAATGGATTTGGCGATCGCTTAATTTGGAGGCTTACTGGAAAACGGAAGTGAACCATCACCATGAAAGTTCTGTGAAACTAAAATAAACGAATCAGAAAACTGGTCTATACTTCTTTCAGAATGTAGTTTTCGCCTTTGGCGCTTCCGAAATCGAACACAAAACAATTGTCGGTCTTGAACGAATCCTATCGGCAATAGTTCTATACCATCTTTTGAAGGCAATTTTTCTTTCTTTTTACTTTCTCGTATACGAAGTATACAAAGAGAAAGTATTGTAATCGTCAAAAAATTCGAACTCGAGATTTTGACGAATCTCCACGTTTTAGACCTCCCCGAGTCCGAAAAACACAATTTGAGAATTATGTCTGTGAACACGATAACTCGAAAACTATTAGAGCTACGGGGATGAAATTTGGTATGTAGTCTTTAAACATAATTTGTGGGTTTCTATCAAATTTTGGACAAAATCCGTCAACGGGAAGTCTGTCTGTCTGTATGTCCGAAGTCATGTGAACACTATAACTCAAAAACTTGAATAGCTAGATGGATAAAATTTGGTACACAGTTTTATCATCATGAATGTAGGTCCGTATAAAATTTTGGGCTAAATCCGTGGACGGATTGACTGTCTGTCGGTCTGTATAATCGTATACTTGTATCTCATAAGCTCTTTGGCTTAGATAAATAAAACTTGGTATCACGTATGCTAAGATTAATTATAGATATGTGCCCAAATTTCGTTCAAATCGGTTAAAAAACAGATGTTCAAATTGCATATTTAGTTCAAAATGCACATTGCCACTGTGTGTTGGCGAGCGTTTCGCTTATTTTACTAAAGTTAGTATGGTTGGCGTTTGATCTTGGCAGTGTACGCAGGAAATTGTAGCGAGCCGCACTTCGGAAATTATGGCAACCCCTGAATCAAAGTTCGTTCTGACATTCTCCAGATGGAAGGTATGGTGAATCTTGCGTGATATCAGCAGTAGGATTTCGTAGTCACAAACGTTAAATAAAGTTCTAGTTCCTCAGGGCGCGTAAAAATTGAGAACATACGCAATTGTTTTTGCAAAATATTAAGTTTCATGAATTCATGAATTTGATATGTTTAATTGTAAATCACCATTCATAATTTTTTTCTCAAAATAACCAGGCTTTGGGTAAATACCCCAATAATATTTACCTACCCACTGGGTGTTTACCCACCCCACATTGCTTTTCGTATGCGAGAAAGTTTCGGGGAGGCCACTACCGCTGGTTTGATTACGGATTGAAAAGAACTTTTGAATGAATAGGGGATAATAGCCTTTGCAGCTGAAAATCCCCAAAACCCCCTTTTCAAATCAAATTCAAATCTTTCAGAATATTAGCACATGTTTCACCTGGGTTCTATTCCGAGCATCTAATCTTGTTAGTTTTTTTTTTTTTTTTTAGTCGCTATGCCTTCTGAGCGGCTAATTTGTACGAATTTTAAGAAGAGAACAATGGATAGTTTTGTCTATCTCTTTGCAACCTAAGCACCGTCAAGCAGTTTCATTTTGAAGTTTTTGCACGAAATACGGGGTATTGTGCGCAATCTCCTTAGAAATGTTTATGGTTTTAATAGTTTAACTTTGCTTTCTTTATCTTTGTTGACTATTGAAGTTCTTTGGAAACTATTTTTGCTCCCATGTTGACGCCATGGAGGATGTGTGTTGTTTTACTATGATAAGTGGTAGTCAACTAGATTTCATGATGAAGATACTGAAAAAAGGTAGGTCATTTTGCTTTTTCATGTTTACATTAATCTGGTTTGCATTCGTTTTCAAATTTTGAATGTTGGGGGAGTTTTTTTATTCATTAAAATATCTGTTTACAATAAAATTCTTTCAGTGGACACATTTTCCCGTTACTGTTACGTTGCAGCAGTTTAGACTGGAAGTTTCTCGGAATATAAAGAGTATTTTATGAGAGTTAATATTCGGTTTATTACGGAGTGGAATTAAAGCGATGTAAATTATACTTTCATTCATTAAGAGGGTGGAAGGGCGTTTTTAATCGTGATTTTTGGAAAAATAATTTTTAAAACTTTCTTTATGGAAATTCCAACTTTACAAAAATATAAAGATTTTCAAATAAAATTTTGAATTAATATTATATCACCGACAAAATTCTTATTTCAAGTAAAATTCATAGCCTTGGTTGAGACAAAATTCATTTACAGAAGACTAATTAGTTAAAGTATGGCTTTCCTATTAACTGAAATGTAACTGTAACGAATAGATCGAAACCCAAGTTGCAAGTTAACTTATTTTATTAGTCTTTTTGTATTAAAAGGGAGAAATATTTAGATGGGTCTTTTTATAGGTCTGGCGCAGTATAGCCTAATATGGCTGAAATATATCCAAAAGTTTTCAAAGATGGTTCTTCACAAACTCTTAACTCTGGAACTTCGGTGTGCGTAGTTGTTTTATAATCAAGAAAGTTCCTATTGGCTTTTTTAATCATCGCCAATAAGATTCTATTAATGATTTTTTTCCTATGCGCAGTATTTATTAGGCGAGTTTCTGTGTGTTTTGTAACTTTTGAAGCAAAAGCTCGGAATGGAGATTATAGGCATAACGCCCAGGCTCGATAGCAGCTGTTTTATATATCTTTTTCTGTGCTCATGTACTTATACTTAATTCTTAAATTTTTTATATTCTTATTTGGTCATTCTTGTTGTATTTTTATGTAAATTTCATTTTGAAAATATTTTGTATATTCTGTATTCTAGTTTAATTTTAGCTATTAGTCTTAGGTTAATTTTTATTTTACCAGTATTTTTCTCAGTCTGTCTGTTTTTATTTTATGACAATATGCTTTTATGTGTTATGACTTGTATCACAGCTTAACCAGCAACACCACTTATCTCAATTATTTGAAATTTCAAAGAGGACGAAAAAATTGAATTTTTCGCAACCAATAACGAATATTTTTGAAATTGTTTTCACTTCCTGTAAAACCATACTGTTTCATCTTCATATCAAATGTTAAAAAATTCAAAAGTATTCATTTTTGATTGCGAAATATTCCTCTTTGAAATTTGAAAAAATTGAGATAGGTGGAGTTGCTTGCTAAGCGAAGATATGTTCTGTGAATCTTCCCTGTCGGCTAATGTGTTGTACCATTTCGGGCAGGTAGGTGAAGCTGGCGAGGGTTAAATAAATAACATGGCTGCTGCGCCATTAAACCCACACCAAACGAACGGTCGATGAAAAGTTAAACGTTTTCTGAAGAGCAAAATTTGGGTAATATTTTGCATAACCCTCCGGGTTAAAGTAAAGTTTACGGTGCAAAGCCCTTTCTCTCCGCTTTAGCTCGCCAATTCCTTGCCGCCAAGCAGAAGGCGGATTGGCGATCTAAGCCATTTTCCATAGCTTTCTGCATTCGGGTACAAAAATCAAATCGGCGGGCATAAAAGTCTGGAGTCGGGTGTTGTAACAATTGCAAACGGTAGTGTTCTTCGGTTACGAGCGTTCAGCGTGCATTCTTACGCAAATACGGAAAAGCTGCACCTGGAAACACCTGAAATGCAAACGCCTACGCAAAACATACCACACTGTTTTCTGCGGAATGCCCAGTTCACGGCTTGCACGAACGTTTGATTTTTGTGGACTGCGCACAAAGCTGTCTCACGCGCTCCACGATTTCATCCGAGACGCGCGGTCACCCCGTGCTTTTCTCTTTACACAGACAACCAGTTTCACGAAACTGGCGAAACCAACGCAAAATGCTTTGGTGACTAAGAGCAACTTTTCCGTATTTGCGTACGAATGCACGTTGAACGCTCGTAACCGAAGAACACTTCGCCTATTCCAACACACAAAAGCTCTTCTCCTGCATTGCTGCCATCTTGTACAGTGCCGCTACAGGCCTGCCATCTAGCGTGCACGCGAGCCACGAGGCGGGCTTTAAACTTGGGGAGTGTATGTAACTTGCCATGTATCGCCCGTCTTTGCAGGTCGTATGCCTCTCAATACGTAGTATTTTGAAACCCGATGAATCATTTAGGCTAACCCTGTATATTAAATTGAAAATTATATATTAACTTTTTTGAGAGGGGGCGCAGAATATGCTTCGGCCTAGGGCATAGAAATGTGTAAATCCGGCCGTGAATTTCTCCAGGATGTTGCTCGGTATTCTGATTGCCGTACAATATCGTGAGGATATTGTAGCGATATTGTACTTCCATCCTGTGCTAATAGGAGTAATTAGATTTTCAAAAGTCTTTGAACGACCGGTCTAGACAAACCTGTTTAGCACAGCGTCGAAACAGGCCAGAGGAATTTGTACCGATATATCTTGCAGGAAAGAAAATGTCTGCATTCAACCGATTCAATGTTTTTAAAGTGGTCATTTGAAGAATCGGGAAGGAGCCTACCAAATAGCCAAATATACCCTATTTTAACTGTAAAAATTATGGGAGTTGAAAGAAGTAAAATTAAACTATTGTCATTGTTATTCATCTCTTATAATAATAGAGGAGAATGTGTGTGTGTGTGTGTGTGTGTGTGTGTTGCCTCTCTGTAGGGCAGACCGCTGGACTTAGAGCTACGAAATTTGGCACGAAGATACTGTGGAGGGTGGGAATGTGCACCTCGGAGCCGTTTTTTGAAATTTGAATTTTAACCCAAAAATTTCGCTTATTTTTTAATTTTCTTTAATAACTTTCGAAATATTACAGCACAAAAATAATTTATACACCACCTACAAGCGCAAAAAAAAGATCTTTTCAATGATATCAATAAAGTTGTCGTACAATTTCTTTCTCTAATTTTAATGCATTAAAAAATTTTTGGCATAATTTACAACAACACTTTTCATTTTTGCAACGCAATTCAAATCGTTTTCATCGCTTAAACAAATATTTAATTGCGTGTTTCTCTTCCATTGTTTAAAGCTTAGAAAATACCCTTTGGATTAACAAGGAACAGAACAAGTGCAAGACTACGAAAAGGATGCGGGTTTAATGTCTATAGCAATTTGAATTTTAAAACTTTGTAAAGGGAGCCATGAATATAAAATTATGCACAAGAGATTCAGTTGAAATTTTTTTATTTCCGGCGATCAAGCTGGTCGCCGAAGGCGGCTAGAAATGAATATAAATCTTTTCTCGACAGTTTCTGATGCTTCCTTTTTTACCTGACTGCGTTCCGAATTGTTTCCTCTATACCCAGTATCAATTATAAAATTTTAATTAAAATAATTTTATTAGATGAAACATTAAAAGACAAAATTATGGTAGTGCCTTGCATAAGATTAAAATTTCGTATAGACAGACGATTGGGTACCCCTAGTCTGAACTGGTAAATTTTTTGAAAGAATTGTTCAATTTCGATCAAACACCCGATTTGCTATAGCTTATAAAACCATAAGCCTCCTTAATAAAGCGAGTTTCTTTGTTACGCGTTTAATTTAGTTATTTTGGCAACTTTCTATTTCGGAAAAAACCTTTGAATATTTTGAAGTACTTTTGTTTATCTTAACACGTTCGCTGCCACGACTCGCGTCTGAGATTAGACGGTTAGCCACGACTCGCGTCTGAGATTAGACGGTTAGCCACGACTCGCGTCTGCTTCTCTTAACGACAATAGAGAAGGGGTCATTTAATTAACTGAACAGCAGTTGTATAAATTAACAAGATTTCGCCCATAAGTCTCAGTAACAGCACTTCGATAACACTCAATATCTCGGTTCACCAGCTCCAATGCTGTCCAAACTTCAACTGGCTTCTCTTGGTTCGAGAGCTTACTTTAATTAGATAGTATTTATGAATCATTTGATTCATAGGGAGATTAACGTCTTTAAACTTCACCCAAATTACTTCTGTTAATTCCTTTGAGGATGATGAATTTCATCATCCATTTTCAGGAATTTTGATATAGGAAACTAAATCATTAGAAGCGAGTGGTGCAAAAGAACAGACAGAAACAGGTGCAACTTCCCGTTATTACCAGTGTCGTTGCTATGGGGGGGGGGGGAAAGGGGGGAAGAGTCCACCGGGCGTCGTGGAGACAAAATATTAGTGCGCTTATGCAAATTTTCAAGATCAAATATGAAGAGGGATGCGAATTATTGCCAGGCCCCGTGTTCCATTCACCCTTGCTAAGACACTGAGGCTTGAAAGCGAGGGATGCAAGAAAAATGCCTCGTGGATAGAAATAGGTGCGACTTCTTGTTCTCACCTGTGGCGTAGCAATCAAGGGGTGTTAACTTAGTTATATTAACACCCCTTTTGAAGCAACACGAGGGCTATTTTGGGACTGATTTCAACATTTTGACCCACGGTCAAATGACGCGGACGACACTGATCTGGCACCCCATTTCCAAACTTTCGCATCGTACCAAGGGGAGGACGTTTGACCCCCGACGTATGATTTAATGTACAACAGGCCCACATACCCGGCGGATCTTCGGTGGAATCGTGTCCTGAATCCCCTCACTCCGAAGCCCAGACCTGGCCACTGCGGCCCGGTGGCAAGGAGGGTAGAGATGCTCCGGGCTCCAATTTTAGGGGGGAGCCGTGGAGTTGAAATATTATAGTTTATGTAACTTTTTAAAATAAAATATGAAGACCTGTGCGAAATTATATTACCAGGCCACTGAGGGGGCTGTAAAAATCGCATGAGGCCCAGGTTCCACTACAGCTGAATGCGATGAGGGGTACGGAAAAAATATTAAATTCCGTGCTCCACTTCCCCCTAACTACGCCACTAGTTCTTACAAGGTTGAAAATAAAAAAAACTTGCATTATTAGATGCATATTGTTTCGACAAAAGAAATTAAGGGGTCTATTGACGTCACTTTTCCGTTGTTAACATGCGGAAAAAAGTGACGTCTCCCAACCCAACCCAGAATAGACCCGTTTGTAGACGAGCAACTAAGCTGCAACTCAAGAAACCCGCTTCTATGACTGAGAAAATGTTAGTTGGGTAACAAAATGTGAATTAAAAGATTCACTAACAATCGTGTCTTGAAAATAGATTGAAATGTCGATTTTTTTTTAATTCTTGATTTAACCACTGCGGTTCTACGATTAGAAAGAGAATTTTAATGAACATTTTAATATATTGTGTTCATCCGAAACAAAGACGCATCGACAATTTTAAACAAGAAAAGCTGAAATCTTTCAACATAAACTTTTAAAATGCTTTCTCAACTCTCGGTGTAGGTGCTTGGCATTTTCCATTTAATCCGAGGTGCATATTTCCCAAACGATTAATACTTGAAGTTTTTGTTATGGTTTCTTCACGAAATGGTCTGTAATTGATGCCATTGTACTTCCATCGTATGAATAGATGTCTGTTTAACCCCTTAAGACGCGCAGCACGGCATGTTGACGTGCATCGAATTAACGCATTTTCAGGCTTTTAGATTAAAATTTAATCATTAATTAGCTTTATAATTTGTCACAAATTGCATATGATCCATCTGCATCTCAAGTATTCTATGTCTTCTTAGATGAATGAAAGCGACGGCCCCTTTCCAAAACAGGAGGGGATAATCTTATTAGATAGCAAAAAAAAAAAAGAAAATGCAATCCTTAAGGGTTTAATGTATTGCATACATAATTTTGGTTATTGTATTTTTATTGTGTATTTGTTTTCAATCTTTATACAATGTGTCACTTTTTCTTTCCACCCTTCCCCGCCGACTGTTCAAACGCTCCATCCTCTATGGGAGAGTGAGTCGGCGTGGATGATAAATAAACTATTAATAAGATTTATTTTTTCCAGTTTTGTGCTGAAAAGGGAAAATCGCATTGAGGAGTCTCCATCTTCATGTCAATTATCAAGTCATCGTGTATATGTTTCAAGACAGCCTTACGCCGTCGTGGAAAAGTGTGATATTCTTCCAAGATGATTCGTGTTCCGGTTGTGAATGAAGGTTACCTGTGGAAAAGCGGTGTTGCCAAGCCATACTGTGTTCTACTTCAGGTGATAGCGCAGGAATCTTTCTTCGCTGCTCTCTTCTGTCGCATTAGACTTGCACCAAGTAAGGCAACAAAAATTTAAAATATTCTCCTGTCAGAACCGGCTGTCTAGCATCTTGGGAGGAAGCTCTTCTTTAATAATTCATTCACATTATCCTAAGATACGATCCTGAACCATTCTAAAAAATTTCGAATATTTAAACAAAATTCGAATACGTGCAATTAGGAAAAACCAAAATGGCGGAAACACAATGAAGAATTTATCAGATAGGATGTCGTCCTACAGTTGAAAAATCAACATTTTATATACATTGAGTAACTCATCCACTTCGGCGGATTCTTTGAAATGGATTCTAATTTGCTATTTTAACTGGGTTAAAAAATGAAATTTATTAATCGGTTAATAATTGCAGTTTATTAATTAATCGCTGTGGCTACTGTTTTTGCGATTGACAATTTAATAATGAAATCGTTTCATTCGACTCAAAAATATTGCTATTTGTTCTGTCCAAAACTTTTCGGTTAGCAACAGTATGATTTCATCTCGGAATAATTTTAACACATCTCGCATGCCGAATCCTATGCATCTACAGTTGAAGGATATTTATCCCGACTGTGCTTGGGTTGAATTTCCTGGTTCAGTTCATTCAAACGGAATCAAAAACTGAACCTCGTGCGCAGAGCATGTCGCCATTTCTATTTCAAAGTACGATGCGGGTGACAAATCCTCGCTGTATAAAAATTATTCAAATATTAATGAGCAGAAATTGATTCTCCGAGTAGTTTCAGCTGTTTAAATTTCATTTTTAATGTAGTAATTACTTGTTTACCGATTGATATATGTAATAAATACACGTTCCTTTTATGGCCGACTGATATTTGGAATTGTGTCAAACCTCGTCTTCTATAGGATGCGACATCTCGTCTTCTCATTCAAGGGCATGATTTTTAGAAGTCGGCACGTTGCTGCGAACGATGGCTATGGCCATCAAATTTTTGTCGATATGTAGGCAAATGGCGGCTATCGGCATCCTGTAGTAATGGCACTATCAAATATACAGTGTTTCTGAGCACGATTTTAGAACTTAAAAATGTGCAGCAACGTGTTAAGGAGAGTTGAAATAAAGAGACATACGAGAATAATTAAAAATTGACTCGGCAATAATATAAATTGGTAAATAAATTCCTCATCGAAAACTATGTAAATGAAATGGGCTGCAAATATGAGATGATTCGGATCATTTTGAGGAAAATTCGGGTATGGAAAAATGAATGAATTTCCAGAAATAAGAATAAATGCGATAAACTAAAAAGTAACCAACAACGCCAAATCGTTTCAGGAGTTAAACCCTCTAACTGGAATGTCGATCATCAAGACCGCAAAGTTGTTCAAGCTAGGTCAGACAATGAAGAATTTGGCTGACTTATTTAGTTCCAATTAAACAAAATATTCTTCTCTTAAACACTTTGACACAGTTTTTACTCAAATAATTTCCTCGGTTATCCCATTCAATTAACTGAAAATTACAATGGAAAGAAAACTCGTGGCTTTCTGGAGTAGCAGTCATTATGACAGATGTTCCTCCGAGATGTAACCGAGTATCTAGGGATGTTTCATATGGCGGGTTAAGCAGTTGTGAAATGATGTATGATTAGTTCCTGGTAAAAGATTAGTTAATTGTCCAGTATCACGCTTTCAGGGTGAGTGCATGGGATATGTAATAGAATTACGAAAAATCTAAGAATTCTACTAACCATTTTATTGGAGTTCTACCCAAGATAGTGAATCTGTATTTGACTTCATCACAAACAATATTGGAAAACTAAGATTTCTGCAAGTCGAGTCACGTAAACTATTTCTAAATCTCAATTTCGCATCTCTTCCGAGAATCGCTGTATAATTTCAAGTAAAGAGCATAATTTCGAATCGTTGATAAGTATCAATAAATTATCACAGTTAACTGAAACTGATAGTTATCAAAAGAATGGCTATCAATTGCAATTATTTTATTGATCTGAAAACTCAAAATTATGAGGGTCTCTCTGATATCGTATCACATAAATTAAGCTGCTTCAATAATTCCCCGGAAATTACCATTGTTTGACTTGATCCGGTTTGAATTCAAATTCCATTGAACTAAAAATTTTTAATCGCCTAAAATTTAGTGAAATCTTATATTCATTTTGTCTTGCAAATGTCAAACATTCGATAAAATCTAAAACCGACAGATCCGGGGAATTGAAATTACTAACTAATGTTTGGTTTTTGTCGGTTTATTCATTCTAAAAGATGTGGCCAAGTTCTGCTTGCTGTCAGTCTTTCTTCGGCGAAATATCAAATTCCGAGGAAGGATTGTTCTAAAAAGTGATTTATGTTTGGATTTCTTACAAAGGTATGAAACCTTCAGAACTTAATTCTTTTTGATTGGCTTCACATCCTGTGCTGCTCTGAATTATTCTATCGATTTTAACTCAGCGAGTTTAAATCGAAATTGCCAATTTTTTCGTCATTTCGTCAAGGTTTACGGGGCTATATAATTCCAGACCTGTAGCAAGTAGGCAATTCTTTTAATATAGATCAACCAGAGCAATTTCTAGCAAATAGCAAACATATTGCAGAATTCCGAAAGAAAGTTTTTTCTAAAATATACTGGATTAAGGTGTCATCGTATTGCTTAATCTATCGTAAATGGGTTGTTTGTTGGTCAGGCAGGCATTCATCCACATGATTTAACCGTTTTTAAGGCCGTGGTAAGTGTACTTGCCGCCAAATTCATCAATTTTTAAGGTTGGCATAAATTTTAGCCAAATGTTTCGATGAAATAAAAACCTAGATGTACCAGTTTCTTATCTCAAATCATAACGAAATGTCTTAAATTGGTAATTAACAAAAATTAATGTCATCCAATAAGCTAAATGAGTTTTTCCTTAATTTAATCTCGAGCCCAGAGTTATTTTATACTATTACTAGAAAAAAATGGCCCTTAAAGGGTTAAAATTGTATGATCCGAGTGTAACACTGTCTCCCTGAAGTGGACCCCAACGAAGGAGCTGCGAGTAATCTGAAGATATTTGACCGATTCAGCAATGTGTTTCAGTAAGAAATTTATGGTTGCATGGTAATTAAGAGGGTCAAATGGACTTAAAATCTTTGAAAAAAACGTGTTTTTGAAAAATGGAGATGACCAGTATTGCAGCTGCACGACACACTTTTCCAGAAATTGATACAGGTGCGTTCCTGATAAAATCGAAATTGAATCCCAGGGTTTGTTTATCCGCAAAAAGAAAACTATATTCAAGAAAAAGAAAAAAAAATAACTGTTTAACATTAGGACTATAACTTGCTTTTAGACCATTTCAAACCAGGTTTTAAGACCACTTTATAATCGATCTGCATGTACAAAAACCGTCGTATGGCTCTAGATTCCAGAAATAAAAAATGTCATAGGATATCAAAGGGAAAACTGTCATGGGTAGGACACACGGATCAGACTAACGTGATGCAAGGTGTGTGTACACACTAAACTGTCTTGGGAATGAATGTTCTCATATCCTAACACTTTCTGGCAATTTGTGAGAAATTTTGTTTTACTTAACATGGCGCGTTATATAGATGATAAAATCAGTCTTGAAGCGGTCTGCGCGAAGAGTATAAAAATACGTTTTTGTAGATAAAAGAAGTCAGAAACGTGGCGAAGTCGGCAATGTAGAGTTGATAGCGCTAGGTTGCAGCATTTTCTCCCTTTTATATTTGTCTACAAACGCAATTATTTTATCTCCATAATTGCCCTCGGAAGTGCAGCCGATGAGATACCACCTTTCCCCCACACCTCGCTACTCTATTTGTGCTGTACATTGCGCGCAGTGAAACTGTGTCGACAGTGTGCGTGATGCAATTTCTGTCATGCGTGGATTGAATAATTTCTCCATAATGTCTAGAGAGAAAATTGTTTGTTTTGGAAAGTGTGAATGGATGGAGTGAAAACTGGTCGATTGAATTGGCGATGTACAGGAAGGAATGTGGGTAATGTGTGGAGTGAGAACTGTGGGTTGTTGTGGTGTGTGATATGGAATGAAAACTGGGTGATGGAAGTGGTAACGTACAGCAGTGTGGGTAATGTATGATGTGACAAACTGTGAGTCGTGGCAGTGGGTAATGTATGATGCGACAAACTGTGGGTCGAGGCAGTGGGTAATGTGTGATGGGAGAATTGTGGATCATTGCAATATGGGTAATGGATGAGGTGTGTGAAATGTGGTCGTTATGGTGTGGGTTATGGATATATTATGCGAACTGTGAGTCAGTGTAGTGTGGGTAATGGATGTGTTGTGAAATGTGGGTCAGAATAGTGTGGGTAATGCGTGGTGTGAGAATTGGGATCGTTGTATTGTGGGAATGGTTGCGGTGTGCGAACCGTGGGTCGTTNTAGCGTGGGTAATGGATTTGGTGAGTGAACTAAGCGTTGTAGTGTGGGTAATGTATGCATTATGTGAACTGTGTGGTGGTGTATTGTGGGCAATGGATGTGTTGTGTGAACTGTTGAAATAGATGTGGTGTACGAACTGTGAAACTTTGTAGTGTGGGTATTGTATGTGGTGCGTGAACTGTGGGTCGGAGTGTGGGTATTGGATGTGTTGTGTAAACTTCGTGCGGAATAGTGCTTGTGTTGTGTGAAATTTAAGTCATAATAGTGTGAGTAATGTGTGGTGTGAAATTTGTGATCGTTGTATTGTGGGGAACGGATGCGGTTTGCGAACCGCGAGTCGTTCTATTATGGGTAATGAATGTGGGTGGACTGCGGAGTAGCGTGGGTAATGGATGCGCTGTAGATAATGTGTGGCAATGATAACTGTGGCTCGATCCGTGGGTTATGTGGAATGAGAATGCTCTTGGTTGTGGAGTGGGTTAAGTGCAGAGTGTGAGAACTGCGTCGTTCCAGTGTCCGGTCATGTGATTTGGCAATGCTCATTGACGCAATGTATACACCCAAAATATCCTTGCAGTTAGATTGGATGATCGGCAGTTTGTAAGAAAAGTTTGATTGCCATTTATTACCTGCAATTTTCCCCATTCCTTTGTATCGAGATAAATTCTTTTTCTAGCTGCACTTCACTGATTATGTTTTCTAAATAACGCATTTTAATAAAGATAAACCACTAGATTCAGCTATTTCTAATTATTAATCTTAATAAACTTAATTATTTTTACTCTAGCAGTTCAAAGAATCCCAGCCTTTAAACGGTTTTTAGTATCAATGAGGAGTTCAAAGCCCAGTATTTAGTACTTAAACTAGGTTTGGCGCAGTGTAGCCTAATATGGCTGTTGTGCCATAAAACAAACCTGTAACGATTAGTATCTAGACTACAAAGGCTCATGAAGTCTGAGGCCGTTTTATGCCTCAATTTTTTAAGAAATTTGGCTGAGGCACTTGATCTAACAGCAAATAACATAGCAAAAGATAGAAATCTTTGTCCTTTGCCTTAGTAATTTATACAGAATTTCAAGTATTTCCTGTTTTAATGCCGAATAACTAACCAGTGTTGGGAAATTTGCAGGACCTTATTTGTCCAGAGAGGAACCAGAGGGACATTAAAAACGTTTCGATATATGTTTACAATGTGCCTTGTGGCTTTTACGGAATTGTCGCCATCTCTAGTTTTTAGGATCGTTAGAAATACACATATGCATGCTAAACTTTTCTATTTCAAACTTTTTTCAATCTGCTATTGACTACTTCGGTTTGCTCTGAAAATATTTTATATATTAGTCTTTCTTGGCACAAAAAGGAAAGGTGTTTCAAACATTCTTTTTCAATAAATTCCTTTCAGGTCATGACGAAGAGTTTGGGACACCCGGATCCACTAAAACGTAGTTTTGGCATTATTTTGCAATACTGCTGGGCAAGTTTCATAGATGACAAAAGATCCGATATAAAAGTGATCTCTTTCCAGCTTTAAGGGCTGGTAAAAATGTCACTGACCAATTAATTATGACTTAATTAATTATTAATCAACATTTGTAATCAATTAAGCACTTTGTTGACACTTTAAAATAGTCCCATTTTCGATAACATTCCTCCTGAATTTTTCTATGTTTGCTATTTGCTAGATATATCTCTGGATCTATACCAGTGAAATGACTAATTGCTATGAATCCGGAGTTATATAAACTAGTATATTGATGAAAAGCAGAATAAATAAACGCTGTTTAACAATTGGGTTTAATTCAAAAATTGGTGGGAGAGCACAGGATGTGAAAGTTGTTCTATAGAATGAGCATTGGAAGTTTCATTTCATTGTATGAACCCCAAACATAATTCGCTTCTGTGAGAATGATCTTTAAATTTGATTTTTATTCGATTAAATACTGACAACATTCAAAATGTTATCAAGCCTTAAAGAATAGTTATATCGACAAAGCGAGGCATTAATTACTAGTTTTAATTCCCCGGATTTCTCAGTTTTAGATTTTATCGAATGCCAGATCGATGGAAGACAAAATACAGATAACATTAAATTTTGGTGATAAAGTTGAAATTAAACAGTTGATGATTTCAAATCAATTGAAGTCAAAATAATGAAAACTTCGTGAGATCTGAAGATTTTAATTAATGTGATACAACATCGGAGCCTCCTCATGATTGATTTTCAGATCTGAAATCAATAAAATATTTGCAAATAACGGAAACTGAGAGCTATAATTGAATGACCAACTGTAATTTATTGATATTTATCAACGATTCGAAATTTTGCTCTTTACTTGCAATTAGGAATTAACTCTCGGAAGAGCTGCGAAATTCAGATTTAGGAATAGGCTAGCGACCCGTTTCGCAGAAATCGTAGTTTTCCAATATTTCTTGTGGCGATGTCGAATGCAGAATCACTATCTGGGTAGAATTTAAATGCCCACAAAATGGCTAGTAGAATTCTTGGATTTTTCGTAATTCCATTATATATTCCATAAACCCACACTGAAAGTGTGATACTGTACAATTAACTAATCTTTTAGCAAGAACAAGTCGTACTTCATTTCACAACTAATTTTACCCTCCATATGGAGGATCCTTGATACTCGGTCAAGGAATACCCGTCATAATGACCACTATTCCAGAAAACCACGATTTTTTTTTTCCTTTGACAGAAGGTTTACTGCTTAAGCTACGGAATGGGAACATTCATAAAATTATTTCGATAAAAAGCTTCTGTTTAAAATTCTTAAAAGAATATTGTGTATTACTGGGACTAAAGTTTCTTCGTCTGATGAAACTTGACCTGCTTAGCGGTTATGACGACCGATTTTCCGGTTAGTGGGTTAAACTACAGAAGGGACTGAGTTGACGATTATTTTTTGGTTTATTGCATTTATTTTTCTTGCTTATAGAAATTCAATAATTCCTTTTTTCATAAAATACTTTTTATCTGAATTCTCAAAATGATCTGAAATGCGTCACGATTCCCGCTCATCCCTTTTCCATAGTTTTGGAGTTTTACTTCTAACATTTAAATGTAATATTGGTCCCGTCTGTTATGTCTTTCTTTCAACTCTTCTTAACACGTTGCCGCATTTTTTTAGTTTTACAATCTTGCCTAGAAACGCATTTTTTATGTACTTGATCGTGACGTATTGCAGGACTCCCATAGATGTCATTTCCATACGTGTCGACATAAATTTCGTTCGTTAATCGTCGTTCACAGCAAAGCGTTAACTTCTAAAAATCATTCCCTTGTCTGAGGAGACGAGATATCGCATCCCATAGAAGACGTGGTTTGACTAAATTCCAAATATTAGTCAACCATATAAGGAACATGTATTTATTATGCGTATCAGTCCATAAACAAGCAATTATTACATTAAAAATGAGATTTAAACAGCTAAAACTACTCGAAGAATCAATTTCTGCACGTTAGTATTTAAATAATGTTTATACAGCGAGGATTTGTTACCCGCATCGTACTTTGAAATAGAAATGGCGACTTGCTCTGAGCACGGGGTCCAGTTTTTTATTCCGTTTGAATGAACTGAACCAGGAAACTCAACCCAAGCACAGTCGGGATAAATCTCCTTCAACTGTAAATGCCAAGTATTCGGCATTTGAGATGTTTTAAAATTATTCCGAATTGAAATCTTACTGTTGCTAACCGAAAGGTTTTGGACAAAACGAATAGCAATACTTTTAAGTCGAATGAACCGATTTTATTACTAAATTGTCAATCGCAAGAACAGCAACCACAGCGATTAATTAATAAACTGAAATTATTAAATGATTAATAAATTTCATTTTTTAACCCAGTTAAAATAGCAAATTAGAATCCATTTCAAAGAATCCGCCGGAGTGGATGAGTTACTCAATGTATATAAAATGTTGATTTTTCAACTGTAGGACGGCATCCTATCTGATAAATTCTTCATTGTTTTCCCGCCATTTTAGTTTTTCCTGGTTGCACGCGTATTCGAATTTTATTTAACTATTCGAAAATTTTTAGAATGCTTCAAGATCGTATAGTAGGATAGTCTGAATGAGTTATTAAAGAAGAACTTTCTCCTAAGATGCAGCCGGTTCCGACAAGCGAATATTCTAAATTTTTGCTGTCTTACTTGGTGCAAGTCTAATGCGACAGAAGAGAGACAATGAAGAAAGATTCCGAAATTAGCCGAAAAGCTTTAGGACGAAACGAAAAGCAATATTTATAAGTTGGATGAAACTATTTCATTAGTAAATTGTCAATCTCAAAAACAATAGTGGCGACTTTGAGAAGTGGAAATATAATCATTAATTGATAAACTGCAGTTTTTAATTCATTTTAAGAATCCGCTGAAGTTGTTCACTTGCTCAACGTATTTAAATTGTTGATTTTTCAACTGCAGGTGAATATTTCCAGGGCGATTACTTTTTCTGATAAATTGTTCATTCTTTTACCGCCATTTTAGTTTACTTACTTGCTCGTATTCAAATTTTTACAACGTTTCGAAAATTATTAGGGTGCGCTAAGAACGTATTCAAAGGTAGTCTGATTGAATAAGGAAGATTATCTCCTTTTGTCATTTTCGACTACCAAAGTCGGCTGTATTACAAATTTCTTCTTTCTTGGTGCAGTCGAAGGCGATTGAGAAGAGATCGGGTAAATTTTTCCTTGAAGACATTGCAGATAACTGAGCAGAAAGAAGCAGGGTGTTGTGATTTCATAATAAACTTCATAGAAAATGAAAGCCTGAATTCTGTCTTCGGATAAAAATGAACTCTCGGCATCGTTAAATAACCTTTATTTTGAAATGCTGTAATAACTCTGAAAGTGACCTGATGAATCAAACAAATTCTGGGAATTCAGAAAATAGCTACAGTTTTATTGGAGTACTATCTGAATCAACGAACCCTGCCAAAAAAATTAATGGTAAAATAAAATAAACCTTGCTACCGTTATTGGACGTCTCTTCTGGAACTGAAAATGCAGTAGCCAAATGAGACTCTTGGTAGAATCGTGTTGAGCATCCTTGCCACATGCATGTTTATAACCCGCTTACAGACTCTTGCTATCGTTATTGGATGTCTCTTCTGGAACTGTAGATGCAGTAGCCAAATGAGACTCTTGGCAGAATCGTGTTGAGCACCCTTGCCACATGCATGTTTATAACCCTCTTACAGACTCTTGCTATCGTTATTGGATGTCTCTTCTGGAACTGAAGATGCAGTAGCCAAATGAGATTCTTGGCAGAATCGTGTTGAGCATCCTTGTCACATGCATATTTCTTACATGCTTACAGACTCGGTAGTTCCGAGATATAGATTTCTGTAATGAAAATGTTTTGATATGCCGTGTTAATGAAATGAAGCTCGAATTTGAACGAAATGATAAAAAAATGAAAATAACATTGTGTTTGGTATTAAGTGATCGCCAAGTATATTCCTCGGAATCTCGCCAGGGCAGAGGGAACGAACGAACTTTGAAACATTGAGTTTTTAAACTCAAGCAATTATTGATAGTTGCATACCTAACAACAAATAAATACTTGTTTGGTGTAGTACAGCCTACAAACAGGCTCTTGTGTCATAAAACTCAAAAACAAGAAACCATCGATAGATACAGGTACTGAAATTGGAACAATTAACTCATTAAATTTTGAAATATTTCATAAATTCTTCCTTGGATCCACTTTCAAACTTGATTCACTTTGGCATCTGACAACAAGCTACGTTGGAAATAGTTAATCTTCTGCTATTGGAGAATTGTCTCTTTTCGACTTCATTGTGGTTTTAAGGCTGTGCTTGATTTTACCTTGCTAACCATTTCTAAACTGCTCACAACATCCGACACTACTTGAAGCTTGACATACTTCAGAAATCTTTAGATACCTACTCTATCGATTGTTACAGGAGTCTGGTTTCTAACCTAGTTTCATGAAATTTATTCAAATGTTGTAAGCAAAGACTTATGTAATTGTATGCCTCTGTATTTGAGCTCGTTTAAGTCGCCCATAACGTCAAAGAAATCATCAAGAATGCGACTTCACTTGTATTTGCTGATAATAAAGCAGAATGCTACGGTGAAGGAAGATATCTTCGTTGCTGCCATTTTCTTGGCCAATGACATGAAGTTCTCCGCCCGTTCAAAGACTATCCAAGTTGCAGATCTCTCCTTCTATCTCACCATAACATCAAAGAAATCAAGGCTGCGAATTCACTTTCAAGATGATATCTTCGTTGCTGCCATTTTCTTGGCTAATGTAATGAAGTTCTCCGCCTGTTCAAATACAATCTTCCAAGTTGCAGAACCCACCTCCGATAGCCAACAACTTTTCTGGATCCGTAGAAGATGTTTTCTAGGGAATGGATAGAATCGGTAACAATTGATCTTGGTAAGTTGAAATATAATGGTGCCAAATCAATGTTATTTGCCATTAAAAATGTATTCATTTTGTAAGGTATTCATCGCCTGCACTAATTCTTTACCTTCGTTTGGAACCAATGCCATATAAGAGCCATCGAAAACTTCTAGGTGAAAATATTGACACGTTAATGCCCTTTTTATGGACGTTTCTGAAACTTCATCGTTAACTGACAGGAATTTTTTCAACATAAATTTTATAAAAAAGTATTTTCAACTATTCATTTGTTTTATATTCAATCAATGGCAGCAATGTATAAAGCGTTCGGTCGATAATGTAGCCTTTTTATTTTCGAGTCGATCGCGAAATTAGCTTTTTGCAGTGTCAAGCAGAAAAGGGCAAGTTTGTTCAATTATTTGTCCATTAATTACTTGCATTTAAAAAAAGTATCAGCAAATACAATTGTAAGAATGTTTTCTTTTGGGAATTTCATAGAATTTTAGATTTTGTTAGTTTTTTGGATTTTGCATTGCATTTCTTAAATAGACCAGGAAGAAATTCCGACCTGCCGAAGAATTCGGAAGAAAAAAGAAAAATCTGACCAGCAAAAAAGTGCTCTACAAAGACTCAATCGTGACCATCAATGACTCTCTATCATGAATCAAGAATACGAGAACGAGTTCACTAAAAATTTAAAAATGCCACTCTGGAAGTCGTAAGTATACAGAACCAACAACCTACATCCACCAACTGACAGGAAAACCTGAAGACCTATTTCTTTCTTTATTTAAATACTGTGACTCGCTAGTCCACAATTTTCAGTCCTATTACGAGTGGTCCTCTAAACATGTCCTTCAACACAGAATATGTTACATAGCGTTTCTAAATAGGGAAGCCAGGCTTAGGAGAGGTTTAAAACATAAAATTTTCAGGCAAGAACATGATTAGTCATTTTTCAGTTGATTTTACGACATGCAATATTAATATACAAAATATTATTGAAAAAAATTTGACTTGGGGATTAATGGGTTAATGTGATGAAATAAATTTTATTGTGTTTTAAAACATTTCGTTCCGAACAGTTAAAAGTCCACATGTGCAGTGGCGGATTTTGAGCAAAATTGTTGAGGCCCTTACCTTACCCAATGTCGTAAATTCGCAGTCGGCTTAACACTTCGATGTATGTCGAATAGATTTTGAGGCCCCCTCTGAGTCTCTAGGAACGAGGCGAGCACCTCTACCACCTGTGCGAAAAACCGCCATTGCACATGTGTACGCACTAGAAACATGTTTAAGAATGCAAATTTCTGATACATTCAGTTCTACTGATACTGAAACGTCGCAGAAATTATATTTTCAAATGAATGCGAAATTGACTGACTGAGATTAATTACACAAGGGTGAACAGACGCCCTTAAAAGCAATATTTATTCAATTGATTCATGGAAAAATAGTTAGTTGTGATTCATTGCAACTTTTCCTGGGTTACTCTATTTTAAGTTGAATAAAGGGCTCCATGAAAAAATTATCCTTTGAAGGTATTTTGCAATATGTTGAAAATATACAGTAAACTCTCGCTACAACGATATCCGATATAACGATAAATCCCTCTACAACAATAAAATTTTATGGTCCCGGTACATTTGCATAGGACATTATGTTAATCTCCCCTCAATATAACGATATTCTGTATAGCAATAAACCACTGCACAACAATATTTTTTTAAAATCTCAACGCCACTTTTTTCCTCTATAACAATATTTCATGGAGGAAAGCAAACTGATAATGACGAAAATTCCGAAAATGGCGATGTTTTATATGCTGAAGAATGTGTTTTGAACCTTCAAAAGTCTATAATACAGCTTGAAGAAAAAAAGTGGCAAAATGTCTGGAATTAACGTGGAGGAATATTTAACAGCAAATAATGATCTTGCCGTTTTTGCAGGTGTTACTGAAGAAAATAATAAATAAATGGAAAATGTTGATGCAGATCCATTGGAATCGTTATTGACGTCCCAGGAAGTTCTTCAATCAGTTCAGTCCCTACGGGCATTTTATTTCAAGCCTTTCATCCACAAATGATGATCATTTTCTTGCATTAGACTCTATGCAAACCTTGTTAGTTGACTTAACAGTTAAAACATGAATAAGCAAACTAAAATATTGGACTTTTTCGATAAATAAGTTCCTCGGGTATGTTAATTATTTTATTGTATAGCTGAATTTTCAAATTTTTTATGCTTTAACAAGTATCACAGTGGCGCTTTTTTTGCAAAATGTATATTGTTGTATTGTGTCCACATTAAAACAACCAAAATTTAATTTTTTTATATCGTAAATATATCGCCTCTCGATGTAACAATACATCCCTCTATAACAGTATATTTATTTGGTTCCCAAAGTATTGTTGTAGCGAGATATTACTGTATATGCAAAATCGGTTACTGAGACCCTATGGATGAGTAATTGACACCACAGTTGTCGACATCCCTTCATTCGTATCTAGTTTACTTTTGATTGCACACCCAAGGTTAGATAAAACTGAACATTGAAATGAAAGCTCATTAATTTTTAAATTAAGATTAGATGTCGGTTAATGTCTTGTTTTCCCTACTGTATCGTCAGTATTGTTCAATTTTTTGGCTCGCGTATATTTTCTTTAAAAAAAGATTTAAAAATTATAATTTTTTTAAAGTTTTGAATTAAAAAATAAACTTGATTCTTTTTATACGAAATCTGTAGGTTGAAATAATTTTAAAATTATTCAACCTGTAGATTCATACCTAATCTGTATTTAATTCGAATATTTTTTTTGTTTCAGATTCCATTCGATGAAGAAAAAATGTTTGAACCAAGAACTTTTCTTGAACATAGTCGAGAGGTCTTGAACCATCAAGTTCTTGGAGTCCCGGTAAAGTTGTCATACGGGGGCTCCCAAAAGACTACGAAACCAATGAAATAATTGCGGACCTCACAAGCCAAAATTTGATTCCCACCCAAGTCAGTCGTATGCGCCGCAGTGGCCCCACCGCCAATTTTCTACTCTTCCTGGTGATGCTACCAAAGATTCGTGAAAATGCTGCTATCTATGGACTCTCATCTGTAGGTCACTACAAAGTAACAGTTGAAGCTCTGAGAAGGAAAGGACCACCATGGCAATGCTTCAAATGCCAGCATTACAGCCATAATTCTCGTTCTTGCCTGAGAGACCCTGTTTGTGTGGGTAAAACCAAAGTGTACGGTACATCCCTCGCCAAGTTGGCGCCAAATCGTAGAAAACCCGCCAAACGTCCGCCATGTTGCCACATTTACCATGTTATCGTCCGACATTGGATTACCACATTTGGCGATTTATCGCTCAAAACTCGGAGAAGTGCGAAACTCTCCATTGAAGAAGCACTACGTCAAATGTCTATTATGATATCAAACCTCACGCAAATGTCATCCTTCATGAATCGGATGATGGCGATGATTTCAACCCCGACGAGTTCCCTCAAAATGAAGGCACCAGGTGCCACTTCGAACTGAGCTTTTTCATTTTTCCAGGTTCTTTGAGGTGATCTCTACCTGAAACAGGGTAAAAGTGCTTCGGCACTAAAGCCCAGGGAAATATGAAATCAAGTTCTTGGCATTCCAAACCTTTACAAAAAAAGAATATTAGAGGAGGGACATCCAACAGTTCTTCTTGTTCACAATTTGGAATCTTGAGAAATTATACCCATTGGAAATTGTATTAAATTTTTCTCTTTTCACCATTATCATTGATCCAATATCATTTGTACCAACATAATAGAACCATTTTCTCGAATCTTTTAGTCTCCCATTGCTTTAGAGCATGATTTATATATTTTATTTTCTATAGACAGAAATGACATTTAGCCTGGAGCCGTATAGACAACGAATGGCAATAAACCAAAACTCAACCAAATCAAGTGTTGGAATAAAATGCTCATTTCCTCTCTTGTCTCCTAACGAGTCTGTTCCTTCTTTTGAACCTCGTCATCTGACCGCAGTTCAAAATGAGGTCTGTTCCAAAATAGCCCTCCTGTTGCTTCATAAGGGGATGTTAGTATAACTAAACTAAACCTTCGGTGTAAGTTGTTGCGCATGATTTGAATTGAGACAAGATCTCCCTTGATTTTGTCAATTTTACTTCCGATTCTGTGGCTGCTGTATACAAAGGGGACATGCAATCTTTTGCTCTTATGTCTTTAATGATCTATGGTAACCTTTAGTGTGTGTTGTTGTAAATATATGCTTTCGTTATTAAACTACTCTGAAATATTTACTACTCTAATTAATAAAGAGACTTGCGTTATTGGACAAGAAATAACGTTTAGTGTTGTTCATGAAATGGATTTTATAAATATATATATATTTCAGTTACTAAATATTTTTAATCTATCATCTGCCCAAACTCTATTTTACTTTTTCAAAAAAAATTCCATTAATGTAATAACATGAATGAAATATGAAAGACATTTTCGGAATTTTAAAAATAGTTGATTAATTAACTTTAAATTAGAATTATCTATTTAATTTGTAAAATGATTTTTATTGGATTTGTACCTTTTTTCTATAGTAGTCAGCTCAATATTCAGATGCAACAATCAAAGCTGAAAATTGCACTGTTTAGGTAAAAATAAAACAAAAACAAGCGTCCAAAAAAGGGCACAATGGCAGATAATGGGTTAATTTTGCGATTGCTTAAGTGTTTTCCTTGTAATTAAATTTTATTATGGCAAAAATACTTTTTCCAATTTCTTTAATTTTCACATCTCAAGATGCTGTAGAATGCTTAGCATTAATTATTCCTCGCTTGAATTTTAAAGAGATGTCAATTATACCCTGCAATACTTCAGTTTAAATATGACTTTTTAAATTTCAAGTGTTTCTGAAACACTTTTATCTTAGTAAAAAGCTAAATTATGATTAAAACGCCTGTCCATTTGTTGCATCCGTTTACTAGACGAGCCTTTTACTTTTGTTACTATAAAAACTGCCCTTCTTAAAGTTTTAAATCCATAATCGGAAATATTTTGGCCCTAATTTTTTGTAAATATTCATATAGTTGTAAGAAAACTTAACGAATCCCTTTTATTAAATGAAGTTAGAGTCCTCTTTCCTTCCCAATGATGTTTCAGCAAAGGATGACTGATGGCTGTGCTAGCCAGTCGATCAGAAATCCACCAAATTTAGAAAAAGCACTTGACTACCATGTCTGATCAACATGGTGGTGAATATGCTTTAGAAGAAAATCAAAAAAGCATTTGACTGCCATGTCTGATCAACATGGTGGTTAATATGCTTTAGAAAAAAATATCATATCTTTATAAAATTGTCAAAATTCCAATTACGAAAATTATAATTGCCTGTAGATAACATTTTTGGGATATCGATGAATATATATAGGATATCGATAAATATATATAGGATATCGATGGATGCGATGAATGGTAACAGTGCAAACTTCTTTTCATTCAAGTTCCCTTTTCAATAATGCTATTAAATGTATTTAATGAAAACAGTTTTTAAACTTACTTTGTTATACTTATCTTTTTATTACTTAGACTTTTAAGTCTTGAATTCATAATTCCTTATTATATATATTATGTTATATTGAACTCAAATTCTCTATAGGTGGCGCCACTTGTGTGGAATCAATTTAATTAAATTAATAGTGTAATAACTGTACTTCAACTTTCAATGAATTCACTTTTTTTTTCACTAGTTTAATAAATTTACTAATACGATAAAATAACAAATATTTACAAATATACAATAGAATCAACTTTCAAGATTATTCATCTAATACTCCGAGTCCCGCACGGGAGCTCCTACAAAACATGCACACCCAGTGCAGATGGCGTCTCCTTCCTCACTCCCCCGCGCAACTGTTCCGCCCACTCTTCACTTCACATCCTTTTCCTGAGAGCCGGAACAGCCACGTGGGGGTTAGTGGCATGACAAATAGGTTAACTGATAATTTTCTGAAAGTAATTAAATAGTGTATTGCCATAGACAATACACAAGTGTTCAAAATCCCAACTATCCGGAATGGGGTGAAAAATTGTTTCCAATATTCTATTTTTGCAAACATGAAATCAAGTTAAGTTTGTGAAAAAGATAGCATTTTATGAATGATGCTTCTACTGAAATTTGTAACTTTTGTAGAACTTTTTCCTCTAAAATTTTTAAGTAAATTGAAAACCTTTCAAGGAGAAATTATCCTTTCAAATGTTGAGAACGTTTTGAAACGATTTATTTAAAATTCATAATATCATTGGAATTCATTTAAATGCATTATATGTGCAATTGATTTAATTGCTCCCTTAAGCTATTTTTTTGTTAATGTTTTACCATGTGTATCGCATTTTCATTTTGATGTTATTACCTTTAATGTTATATTGATCGTGTCAGAATTTTGAATGTTATAATTTCGTTTTAGTCTCTGTGTAACAAACTTGCAAATAAAGTCTTCTTATTTCGTATTCTTACTGTATTTAATTTTTAATTTGTAAGCTTCAGAACTCATTCAAACATTTGCGATTCGGAAAACACAATTTCGGGGAATTCTAAAATGTCTGAAGATTATTATAAATAAACAGTAAAGGTAGATGTGAAATGCTCATTTACAGGAATATTTCATTATACTTCTACGTTCGAAAAAAAACCTTCGGCAAGCCGGAATGCAAAGGTAGATTCTTTTAGTCCGGAGATATAAGGAAAAGAACATTTCGTTCTCTATTTTCATAAGAATCGGAGCTGCAAGAATGAAAGGGAGTGTAGTGTAAGAGACTGCACATGACGAGAGCTTTCCAACAAGGGGTAACATGCATAGGTTGAAAGATACTTTAAGTTAGGGAGAAAGGAGGGAAAAAATCACTTTTCAGCTCGTAACTTCTAAGCAATTGCAGCTATCGAAAAAGTTTAAGGCAAAAAATGTTCGTTATGATAAGGCGTTAATTCGCTTAATTCAAATTTTCTTTCTTTCTTCAACTGTAAAGGAATTATGGGGAAATGAAAATTTCACCTCCCCACCCTGCGCCCCCCCCTTGGAGCAGGATAGCCCATCCATCTCTTGTCGAATTCGACCGAGATTTTTACTATACGCTGTGGTTGGCAAGGGTAATTGGACCCCCTACCGCGCTTATCTCCTAAGCGATCTCAGAACCTCGTCTCCCCTCAGAAGAAGCCAAACGCCTCAGACCGGCCCTCGTCGTTGTCAAGGGGGAGTTTTAGACCCCCCGGGGCCGTCTTGCTCGGTATGAGAGGGTTAAGGATGATCCCTACGTACGTGAATTTTATTCGCTTTCATGTCGGATTTACCGTTTGAAAGGATGTCTCAATTTTGCGTCTTCCCAGTAGACACACGCTCACTTGGTCTATTTATGTTTTAAATACATTACTATATTTTTCATAAATGCGATGTTGAATTTCGATACAAGATAGATTATTTGATAAAGTTGAGATAGTAGGCACAATACTGTGTATTAATTGTGGGTATTTAATTAATATCTCAGCACCTATTATTATATCGTTAGATATAAGGAACTCTCCTTTTATTTCAAGACTAGAAGATTTGTGGGCGTCTAAGACGGGCTTTTAGCTTGCCGACAATATCTCGGATCTGTCACAGGTTTATTAAGGAAAGTTGTAGAAGAAAATCTCGTGCACATTGGCATAGTGTTTAAAAAATAAAAGCGTGAAAAACAGAAATGATGAATCAATTGACACTAACTTTCCTTTTACAAAATATATAAATATTCATTTCCAAAATTAAGTATGAAAATGAAAGAACTTTTTTAACTGAAATAAAGTAAAGACCTCCCAGAAGTGGAAAAATAAATTAATTCTAAAGGAGTTCCTCCTCAATGAATCAACATAAAATAAAAAATAAAATAAAATGCTGAAGTTGGCTTTAAAAAAAACCCTGTCATACTCAGAATCCAAACAGTATCCCATGGTGTGTATACTAATTTGTAGACGGACAATACTTAAAAAATTAAATAAAAGCATGAAAAACAGAACTGACCAAACAAAATTAATTCTAGCATAACTTCTTTTTAATATTAACCGAGTTCGGTATAAAAATAGGAAAGGAAAGCTTTAAACTCTCTTAAAAAAAATCCGCTAAAAATGAAGAAATATATTAATTTTGATATTACTATTAAATCATCACTATCCCCTTGTAAATAATGAATCAGCATAAATAAAAAAGCAAGAAGCCGCTGAAAAAAAGCTGTATGAGTTTTTTGTTGCCTCTTGGAAATAATCTCTCTCGGCACGTTGCCCACATTCCTGAAGCGTTAACGATTTCGGTCGGCTTTTATAATATAGATTACCAATTTTAATATTTGAGCACCAAGCTTTCCTAATAATCTGCAGTTTTGTGCCATTAGCAACCTTTAAAGTCCCCGTACAGTTGCTTTTGGCAAGGTCCTTCGTGATGTTTGGTTTCATTATGGACACATCTACCCTTTTGTCTGTACCAGGTAGGCCACTATCTCTGAAAAATGTAGACCTGCCTTTATTGTATCCGACAAGTTGAACTGTGACAGGAGAAAAGAGGAAAGATATGATGGACTTGTTGACATTCATTCCTCCCATTAAGCTTGATTATTATAAAAACTTAAGTACAAAGCGACATGACGGGAGCTCAAATACAGAGGACGAAGAAGGCATCATTTATATTGCTGATGAATCAATTTAAGTAAAGTAATAATAATAATAACTGTAACAGTAACAGAATAGTTATTATTCATTTTTGCTAAAATCTTCAATAAGAAATGTATATGATGTTTTTCTGTAATAAAAGAGATTGAATTTGATTTGATACTTTTCATTCACTTGGCAAATTGATTAATTCCCTTAATCACGCAAAAATTGTAGTAATAATAACGATTACTCCAAGGATATTCTATCTTATACTTTTTATATGTCGTTAGATAAAAGATGCATCTGCAGTAATACAGTCTACGACGTTTATTTGAATTTATAATTTCAAAGGAATTTTAAAAAACGATGTATTCTATTTCATCCTCTACTTTGTGTTTTATGGAGTTAATCGATTTGGCAAGTGGGGCATTCATGCATGTAAATAAAAAGAATGCACGGTTAGAAGACATCAGAGACATCACACACACATACGAAATGTAAACAAATGTTACGTACATCCGGGGCATTAGCCACGGGGACATGTGCAGACGTATGAGTCGTGATCTTATATCACTTGAATTGACCCCATTGTTAATGTCGAAACTACTTCTATTTTCGCAGGAACAGATGTAGCTAATTTTGAGTAACAAAATTTTGAATTTGTTATTTCTCGAATGATTTCTTTTTCTTAGACCTGAGAAATTTCTTTTCGTCTCCTCCAGGTTTGGTAGTAATTTGACAATTTTTGATAATTACAGAACTTTTTAAGCACATCTGTGATTCAATTGAATTTTGTCTTGTACCTTTATTTTAAAATTAAATTTCTTTGGATAGTTCAATAACTAAATAAAGAATATCCATAATGCTTTCGGTCCTAGAGCTCGCTTTGATCGACGATCAGCTTGCTAAAGACACAAAAATATACACAGATTCAGTTTAGGAAAGTGAAATTAAAAATTTCCTATTTTTAAAGCCCGGAACTCAATTTTGTGACATAGTGACATCACACCTTAGCCTAAAAATTATTATAATTAAAGCATTCTCAATTCCTCATTTCTGAAAGAAATTAACTCGTTCGCTACCAACCGTCACATTTATGTGACACAGCCGCTTCTTACTAGAGCCCGACATCATATATATATATATATGTGACAGACATAAAATCGATTCCAATTGATGTCATAAACATCTTGGGTTGTGGTGGAAAAGAAATTAACTTGCTCGCTACCAACCGTCACATATATGTGACACAGACGTTTCTTACCAGAGCCCGACGTCACATATATGTGATACAGCCGTTTCTTACCAGAGCCCGACGACATTTATATGTGACACAGCCGTTTCTTACCAGAGCCAGACGTCACATATTTGTGACAGACGTAAAATCTATTCCAATTGATGTCATAAACATCTTGGGTTGTGGTGGACGTTTTTCCCAGGAGATCCTAGTAGCGAAAGGGTTAAACTTTTAAATAATAAGCATCATATTTGAAAAATCCACCGAAAACTGGAATACGCGCATGCGGCGTTCTTACTCTCATTGAAACACTTTGTGCTTTCGCACAAGCTCAACGATTCCATCGGGATACAAAAGTCAAAACACAAATTTAAAAATGTTATTCCACACGTGAAGTCGATGGCCTTGTGGTTTGAGCCATGCGTTTTAACCCCTTAACTGTTCCATTTTCTTTGCTATCTTAATAAGATGACCCCTCCTGCTTTGGAAAGGGGCGGTCGTTCTCATTCGTCTAAGAATCCATAGAATACTTGAGATGTTTTTGAATTCTAGGTAATTATTGTATCAAATTATAAAACTAATCAATGACTGAATTTTAGTTTATAAGACTAAAAATGCGACATTTCGATGTACGTACGGCGTTTAGCAGTATTAGCGTCCCGTGCTGAAGAAACACGAGGGCTATTTTGGGACGGACCTCGTCATTTTGAACCTCGGTCAGATGAAGAGGACGACACCTGAGCTGGCACCTCCCACTCCAAACTTATTCGCCACACTTGGCGGTTGAGTACATGTAAATCAAGCTATTCTCTCCCCACCGAGGTGGGTCGAACCATGTTTATACTCCCAGCTCTCCTGTATTTAGGGGTCTATTCTGGTACCCCCGGTTGGGTTGGGTTCCATTGTTAACGTGAGGAACCCACCCAACCGGGGGTACCAGAATAGACACATAAGAGGTACTTCCCCTGTTCGGGCAATGCCTGTATCATTTTATTGTACCTAATCCTGCAATAGGCAGGGAGAGATCCAAGCTTGGTCGGGTCTTATAGATCCATTAGTTTATTGCCATGTTTAGGGAAAATTTTGGAACGATTGTTCCTAATTAAATTACAGAGTTGGTTTTCCTCCAATAACATAATTTGTGTTAATCAATTTGGGTTCCGAGAAAATAGATGCTGTGAACTTGCAGTTGCAAGAGTTTTGTCTAAGATTTGTTCTCTTGCTAATAATTTACATGCTGCATTGGTGTCAATTGACATCAAGGCCGCCTTTGGTAATATGAATTGGATTGTTCTCTTTGGCTTGTTTGATAAATTTAATGTTCCTTTTGCATACAGAAATTTTATTTTTTATTACTTGATTAATAGAAGTGTTGTTTTCAATGATTGTAATTTATTTGTTAAGGATAAGATTTTTGAAGGGTGTCCCCAAGGTTCTGTCCTGACCCCCTTTCTTTGGAATTTTTATTTTGATCATATTTTACATTTAAATAATGACTTGTATTATCTTCAGGCATTTGCTGACGACCTGGCCCTTGTCACTTTTGGTCGAACTAGGAAAATTTTAGAAACTAACACTAACAATGCATTAGACTTGATTTCTCAGGAATTAAATATTCTAAAATTAGACATCTCTATCGACAAGTGCCAGGCGTTGGTTTTCAGATCAATTAGTTCTCGTTCATTGTCTAAGCATAATACTACTGTTTTAAAAGCAACCCAAGTTTTAAATTAAATGGCAGATCAGTCAAAATTACTAAAACCCTAAAATATTTGGGTTTAATTTTTGATAATAAACTGTCTTGGAATCCTCATATTTTTGGTTTGTATAGGAAAGCTTACAATTTGTGTTCAAATTTTAATGGATTAATTGCCTCAAATTGGAGTGTGTCTCCCTCTCTTTTAAAATTTTGGTATTTGACAGTAGTTGAAAAGGCACTTCTTTACGGCACTGCTGTTTGGGGTGGTGCCTTGACTAAATCCCAGATTGCTAAATTACACTCTATTCAAAGAATGTTTTTATTGAAATTGTCTCGAGCATATAAAACTACTCCAACAAATTCTTTAAATATTCTTTTAGGTATTCCCCCACTTCATTTGGTTACCAAATCACTATTTATTAGGGTTAACATTTGGAAACTTAGATTGGATAAGTTTAGGGAACTGATCGATCCTATTTCCCTAGATTTTTATAGAGATACAAATTCTATTTCTTCGAATAGAAAAATCATAATTTGTGAGGACTTTACTGATTATGATTATGAGGTGTACACTGACGGGTCCAGGATTAGTGACAATGTTGGATTCTCGGTGTGCTTTTTGGAAAGAAATTCACTATTACCTGTTTTTTGCTATAAAAGGAATTCTTTTGACTCTGTTTTCCAGGCTGAGCTGGCAGCAATTAATTTTGCTGCTGGTTGGGCCTTGGAAAGAAATGTTAAGAACAAAGTGTTTTCTGATAGCAAATCCTCTATTGAAGCGATTAGAAGCCCCAAAGTCAAATCTAATTTTGTATTATCAGTTAAGGTTTTGTTATATCAAGTTAAGTTAATCTGTACAATGCTAAGGATCTGGTCAGCCTTGTCTGGTTGAAAGCTCACGCCTGTAACCCAGGCAATGAGCTGGCTGATCACTTTGCAAAAATTGCTTCTTCTTGTGGGGCCGATATGTCTATACCTGCTCCTTATTCTTATGTAAAAAGAGTTTGTAAGGAATTCCTTATGAACGAGTGGAACCCATACTGGAAAAATTCCACCACTGGCAAACGTACAAAAGAAATTCTTCCGTCAGCAAATCTGGACTTATTGATTAGCAACAAATATGTCATTTATCTGTTTACCAATCATGGACCTTTTCCAGCATATCTGTGCAGCTTCAAAATTTTGAACAATCCTGATTGTTTGTGTGGTGAGCATGGAGATGTTAACCATTACTTGACTTCATGTATGTATACCAAGGACTATCATTTACTACTTCCGACAGGTGCTGCCCGGACTCACTGGACTAGAAAACTTTGTAAAAACTATTTATTTTTAAACAGGTGGAAGTCAATTTTTGAAATTTCTAGGAAAATTTGTGATGATTTGCAGCGCTTGTGATCTGAATTGTATATATATATATATATATATGTATATATTGTTATGTAAGTAATCCCTTGATTGAGTTTCTATTTTTTATCATTATTATTATCCATTTTTGTTTCTTGTGTTTTGCAACGTTGGTTTTGTTTTGTATGTGTTTGTGTATGTTTTTGTCTGTGTGTTTTTGTTTGCACGTAGCTCAATAATCCATACCCTCCAAATATTGTAACTTTCTTCTTTCATGACTGGTCTGGCTCCTCCCCGTCGATCCTTGCTGACTCTAAACCCTTTGGGTGAGTCGTTCGGCGTGGGTTATGTATGTATGTATGTACATGCTGGTGGGGCGGCTCTCTCCCCGCTGGTCCTCTCCCGGCCTTACGCCCTTCTTGGGTAGGACGGGCCAGTGTGGGCATTTTTGCACCACACCAACGGGAGGACGTTTGACCCCTACGTATGATTTAAAGTGCAACAGACCCAATACACGACGGATCTTCAGTGGAATCGGGTTTCGAACCTGCGACCCTCTGGTCCCTAGGTCGAGACCTTACCACTAGGCCACCGCGGCCACCTTTTGCTAGTTGGTCTGCTGCTGTTTCGTTGCCCAAGTACCCCGCATGCGTCTTTATCCATTGCAACTCTATTTGAGAGTGCTCCAGGAGGAATGCAATCCTTGTACTTGCTTCGTGGAGCTGAGTTTTACAAAGTTAGGTTCAAATGAAGACAGATAGAATCGTGTGTTTGGTTCTGTCCCCTGGAGATGACATTTAGGGAGCTTGGTGATCAATGGAGTCAAGTCGGACTCTGCTGCCTCCTTCGCTAGTTGGTCTACTGCTGTTACGTTGCCCAAATATCCCGCATGCGCCTTTATCCATTGCAACTCTATTTGAAGGTGTTCCAGGAGGGTCTCGAAGACTTGTCGAGCTGTTGCGTTTTGAGTCTTTGTGTTGGAGCGGGCTTGGATGCTGGCTTTGTTATTGGTGAGGATTTTGACGGGCTGATGGGAGGTGATGTAGGTGGCGTATTGAATTGCTTCTTTAAGAGCTAGAAGCTCGGCTTGAAAGACGGTATTTTCATCTCTGAGTTTTGTAGACCAACGATGTGTGATCACCCCATTTTCCATGACACAGAAGGCCGCGCCCACATCATTCGGTGTCTTTGAGCCATCCGTGAACGGCCGAGTATGGTTGTTCGCGTTGCCTCTGTCCTCTAGTCGCAGTTGCTCCTGAGTGAGATAATTGGAAGTATGTCTTGACCAGCCCAGCTTTCTCCTCTCTAAGGGGTCTATTCTGGTACCCCTGGTTGGGTTGGGTTCCGCACGTTAACAACGGAACCCAAGGCAACCGGGGGTACCAGAATAGACCCTTAAGTCGTCCGACTGAATGATGATGTCGTTTATTTGTCTGCGGAGTCTGTAGAGGACCGTCATCCTTGCATCGGCCTGCAGTTGAAGATGCAGCGTTGGAATACCTAGTAGTATTTGTAGGGCTGCCGTTGGCGTCGTCCTGTATGCCCCGGAGGTGGCTAGCGGGAAGGGTATCTGAATTGAAGAAAGTTTCCTTGCCAAGTGCACTGTTGGATTTAGGCACCACACTGCTGCACCATGGGCCATCACTCTTTCGATTACGGTCTTGTGCAAAATTCGGCGATGCTTTTGATTTATACCCAGGTAATAAAATCTTGAATAACATACGTACACATACAAACACAGAAAACACAAAGAGTAACAAACAGAAAACAAACAAAGAATTTCGAGCAGAGAATGATATTGCAGGTTATATAAATTGGCTGGAAGGATTAATATTCTTGACATGTATCCACATTGCTGGTCTAAATTGTTTAGTCCCCATACAAGATTCGGGACTGTTCAATATAAGTGCAGGAATTATTAATCAACAAGAATTGCACGGGCGAAGAACATGTTATACAAAAGTAAACGAGATGAATTGGACAGGAAGTCTAAATAATTAACAAGTGGATGCAGAGTTAGTCTTAAGAGATGAGGTAACCTAGGTGCCGGGATGGATACCCGGCGCCTCCATTTTGGAATTTCATTCAGAAAGCCAATAGCTACAGCATATTTTGTATATTGAATGATGTCAGTAACTGCTTTTGAGTGCAAATTGGAAGACTCGGACTGACCTGATGCTAGTTTGGACGTCAGAACAGGAGATGAGTATGACATTTCGGATCAAATCCGTCAAAAGGGGGTCCTGACTGCCTCTCCTATGTCCATTCAATCGGTTTGGTAGCTGTAATGGCAACAGGCACGGGGGCATGAGACGACATTTTGTCGGTCTGTGTGTTGTCCCATGTCCATTCAACCGCTTCGGTTGCCGTAATGGCATCAGGCACGGAGGAATGGGTGGCGTTCTGTCGGTCTGAGTGTTGTCCTTCAGTCCGAAAAACACAATTTTGGAATTATGTGTGTCTGTCTGTGTGACTGTGAACACGATTACTCGAAAACTGTTAGAGCTACGGGGATGAAATTTGGTATGTGGTGTTTAAACATAATTTGTAGGTTTCTCGGGAAGTTTGTCTGTCTGTATATCCGAAGTCATGTGAACACTATAAGTCAAAAACCTGAATAGCTAGATGGGTCAAATTTGGTACACAATTTTATCGTCATGAATGTAGGTCCGTACAAAATTTTGGGACAAATCCGTCACAGGGTTCACTGTCTGTCGGTCCGTATAATTTACTTTTGAAGAGAATCCGTTATCTCCACGCGCATGCGTACTGGAAGAACGGAGAGGAATTTCATTACGGAGTAGCGAATTACGTCAGTTTGTCCTTGAGCCGGTAAGAAAAGAAAATCGTTACGCATCTCTTTGAATTTCATTCTTTGCCTAGATATATTTTAATCACTATAATGAAAAACCTTCTGCTAGTCATTGGATTCTGGGTAACAATAGGTTCGAATTTTTTTATCCACGCGGGGGAAGAGAAAACGGCACCTTTCTGGGGAAGTATACGAGAAAGTTTAGGGGAGAACACTCCTGCTAATTTACGCTTGAGAATATCATATTTTATTCTACGATGTTGAAGAAAATTCCTTGTCCATTTTATTAGTTCTTAAAAATCATCTGTGTTTGATCAAGAAGATTTTATCAAGAAGATTTTTTTTCAATCAAAGCCCAGTGTTGTGGATGAATAACAAATTGTCTTTTAACCGCAAACCATAGTTAAAACAAAATGGGTTTTTTAAAGTATTTTTTCCATGTCTTATTCAAGAAATAAAAGTAAAAAAACATTTTAAAATTATGTTTTTAAAAAATCGGACCTTTAAAGGTTAAAGCCACTGCTATCGAAGAAATAATTAGTTGAATAGAGTGTTCAGGAAATGCGAATAAGATTTATTTCCATACAGAATTCCTATCATTAACGTTTTATTCGCAAATACGTTGCCGTAAAGCGAGGTGGTTTGATACGGTTTACAATTTGGATGTTTGCATCTTCTCAGCTGTTGGGAAATATTTACTGGATTAATACAAAAAACTCTGAGTTTAAATTTATCATCAAAGGAATGTAAGTATTGGGATGTTTTACATCATACAATAGTTTAACAAAAATAGGCTGTATCAAGTCCGGGTGATTTGAAACTTTTATTTGTTACCATATTTATGCCCTTTTGAGAAAAGAAGCATTGACGTGGTTCATGCATTTATTGCTATTTTCTACGAAAGCGATTTTCCTTCGTGAGCTTTCTTTAAGCCCTTGCCTTACATTTTTATTTAACCTCCTAATTACATGCCACCACCCATTTGAGATATTTTAACGTAGGACTCCGTTCCTCCCATTGGGTTCTCAGGAAGGAATTTGATTCACACGTCAAAACCCCACAAGAAACGTTGTATGGGAGATCCTCTATATCTCGGTAATTACATATGTTAGAAACATAACTAATGTCTTATTTTAGAGATAAAGGGTAACAACAGAAGTTTCAAAAAAAATTGAAGATCGGAATTGTAGTTCAGCGACTCCTGAATCGCAAAGTTGGGCAAAAATATCCTGAGTTGGTGACGCTATCTTCTATATCTCGGTAACTACATATGTTCAAGATATGACTAATGTCTTATTTTAGAGATAAAGGATAACAACAGAAGTTACAAAAAAAATTGAAAATCGGAAAAGAGTCATGTGAGTAAAGTAGTCCTCAGTGGATGTTTGAAAAAGACAGCCTCCCGCCATTTTATTTATTAGTTCAATCTATTCAAGATGGCAAATGATACTTGAGACATTTAAGCGTGTCCGGGTGATTTTTGTATTTAAAATTAATTGTTACGTTGGCTTAAATACGGATTTAAATAGCGTACGGGCACAAAAGAGCCGAACATATGACATCCGACTCCTACCAAGAAGAGGATAAGCTGGACATTCACGAGAGGTCCGCTCCACGCCCTTTGGAGCACGTCGCTCTTTAACCTGTCGTGAATGCCAAATCCGGTGAGAATTGGGGCTGTGTGGCCGAAGCGTTTGGAATTCCATCCGGTCCCGTTTTCCATTAGGCACACTGGGCCTTAAAATTGAAATACGATTGTGAGTAAGGGGAGAGAGCCTCTCTCACAAAAGCGAAAACCATGAAATGGGAAAGGGGAAGTGAAGCCGTCTCGGGAAAACGGGAGGAGGGGGAAGTATTGTTTCTCTGTGGGATTGAAGTGACCGGTTGTGTGGTTTGCATGGAGCCTGCATGAATGACCTACCTAAATGCATGGGCTGAAAACTAGAACGATGTGGTGCGACGCGCTCCAAAGGGGTGAAACAGACCGACCGTGAATATCTAGCTTTATAATGACCCTCATAGCGCTAGCTAGCAGTAAATTTTTAAAGATATTTTTTTCTTCGACAAACAAAATTATTAGGAAATTGTGCATTTTAAGCTACGAAGCTTGCATTTTTTCTAAATTGTCTCTCGTACCTTTACTCTAAGATTCGAAGCATTCTTTCCTTAAGATTTTTACGTCATTCCTTTGAACTAGTCACTTCACCTCTCTTCTGTATTAACAGCTATTTAATCGGAATCGTCGATTCCCGCAGCTGATATGTAGACCTACTGATTATTAGCAGAGTTTATATACTTGTCTCTATTATGTCATTTTGGTACGGTCTGTAGGTCCTCTAAGCATTCTCTCCTCGAAGAGACTTCAGTGCTACGTAAGCTGCTGCTGGTACTGTACCTATAAGATGTAGGACAAGTATCAACCCTGTTAAATGGAAATGTGGTGATCTGTAAATGTGTTCTTAAATGTGGTCGTCCAAATAAATGTCTTTTAACTTATATTATTCGTCATTCCTGAAATAATAAGAAACGCTCTATCTCATAGAAATTCCACTGCAAAAGCCAGGACGCTTTTAGCTTATTATCCAGCAGCTCTTCATAACTAGTGTTACTCAAGCTGCCTGTCTCTACTACAAGGATTATAGTTTTTACGAGACAAACAAGTGATATTTTCAAACTCGCTTCCTGTGCCTAACACAAATCCCATGACTTCAAAAACTCATTTTTTCAGGGCTTTCTGACCACTAGTTCTTAATTTACAGCGTATTGAAATCTGGACTTCCCAGATAGTTTCGGAAAAGCGTTCCCGCTGATTGTAACGGAGATTAGATATAATCAAGGAAAATTAACCAGGAAAATACGAAAATTGCCTCTTTTTAAGAATGAATTAAATCTGTTAACAATGCATGTTGTTGAGCTTGACAACGTAGCACCGATTATTTTTTTTTAATTATTTATTTTGTTACATCATCGTTCATGATTTAGCGGCAGCTTCCTCTTAGAAGAATTTTAAGGACTCATAGTCCTTTATAGGACTCATTTGGCGCTCATAGTCCCTCCGACTGCACAAGTTGTAAGGCTTAAGCTTTCGAGAAGTTCAGTCCTTAATCTGTGATGCTGTCATCGAGTAACTAATTCAGTAAGTATCTTTCTGTAATTGATACTAGTGAAATAAATTAACATGAGATGTTAAGAATTAAACTTTGCATTAAACAGAATGGAGCAAAAATGCAGAAACTTCCAATAAAATGCAGAAGAAAGATATTTAATTAAACAAAAAAAAATTACAGAAAGTAGCAGAAGAAGTAAACAATAGTAATAACAATATACCTTTTGCGCGCAACGCAGCAGCATCCAGTGATTGCATTAATAATATTGTCTATATTCAACTAACCAATTAAGATACAATCAAATAATAAAAATCAGGCTTCAATAAAAATTATAACAAATTAAAATTAAACAATTATAACGGGGAAAAAATGAAAGAAAACACGGTTGGCGAACTTTTTCAAAGTGCCGCTCGCCACCGGAGTTCTAAAATGGATAAATTTTCTGTCAAGGGAATGACTTAAAAGTCAAATAATATTCCCTCTGTGGGCTGAATTTATCGAAGAATTGAAATAATGCAGGAAAAAAAAACCTTTCTTAGATAAGAAAAACTTCAGAAAGTCTTTTATAACAAATCCAATTGAGGAAAAAAGACTTTTACACTTATTTGACTTTTAAGTCATTCCCTTGACAGAAAATTTATCCATTTTAGAACTCCGGTGGCGAGCGGCACTTTGAAAAAGTTCGCCATCCGTGTTCTCTTTCATTTTTTCCATTATATTTGTTTAATCTTAATTTGTTATAATTTTTATTGTAGCGTGATTTTCGTTATTTGATTGTATCTTAATTGGTTAGTTGAATATAGACAATATTTTTAATGCAATCACTGGATGGTGCTGCGATGCGCTCTAAAGGTATATTGTTATTACTATTGTTTACTTCTTCCGGTTCTTCTATAATTTCTTTTTTGTTTAATTAAATATCTTTCTGTGATTGAATATGAAGACGTCCTTTAAGAAGATATTGTTAACCTTTTTTTGCGAATTATTGACATAATTATGAAAATGTCTATGCATTTACGTTAGAAAATAGCCATATTAGATATATTGTTTTAAAAAATCTCTTTTAAACCAAATACAACATTTTTGCGAATTTATAATATTTCTAATCGAAAAAATGTTAAATGCTTCATGCGTTTTAATTTCTAATCTCGTTCACTTAATTTTTCATTAGTATCACTTAAATATACATTTTGAAGAAAAATGTGTATTGTTTTTAAATTTCATTTATAGATTAAATTTTGGGAGCTATTTTTCTCCATAGGTGTTAAATTTTCATTATAATTTTGTGTTTTTCTGATATAAAATTGACTTGTAACTAACTATCTAGAAAAAGTAGAAACTTAAAGTGGATACATAAACATATTTTATATTTATAACAGGAATTTTATAAAGTTTCCTAAAAAAATTAAGGCGCAAGGACCATTTCAAAAACATTGTATTTAGAAAATTTAGTTAAAAATATTTTTACTCCTCTGAAACCAGGAACAATTCATTTTAGTTAACAATATTTTTATTCTATTTTATTCGTATATAAGCGCACATTTTGGTGATAAATGTTCAAACGGAAATTTCATATTTCTCTCATTGTTTTCGTGATTTCGAAGTCCACCCACCACTTTGCTCGCGTGCTTTTTTCAATTCCTACTATTAGTTCACACTCTCCCTATATATATTTATTTATATATCTTGTTCAAATTTTCAATCGTTAATAAAATACTTTTTATTCATCCACTCAAGTTCAAATACATTTTTTAAGCTTGTAATGGATGACACTTGATGCTAATACAGTTTTTTCAAATTTTTTTTCTTTTTTAAAATTTTTTTTTGTTGACCTAAGTAGGAATTGACTTTAAATTTTTTTTTATATTACTTGTTTAACGGTTAATTGCATTAATGGTGAATCTAAAATCTGCAATTTTTCAGAAAGTTACAAAATTTTAGAGCACCGCGGATTTATTTTAGAATTTAGAGTATATGATTCGAAGTATTGATAAAATTTAGCAAAATTAAATTAAATATTAATTGAAATTAAAATAAAATAAAAACTATTTTTTGCATTAAATAGAAAGGCGCATATGCAAGTACTTCTAATGAAATACAAAGACAAATAATAGAAAATACATAAATTTGAATTAAAAAGAAAAATAAAAAAAGAAACAGAAAAAGCAAACAGTAATAATAATGATAACAATACACCTTTTTACGCTCTCACCGCAGCAGCATTAAGTGATTGCATCAACAAAAGTTTCCTAAAAATAACACAACAAAAAACTATATTATTAAATTCGCCATTTTAGTTCTTTTCCATTTTGATTATTTTTTTAATTTATAATTTTTATTAAGTGTTTCAATTATTAGAGAATCTTTGTTATTTAATACTATAGTTTTTTGATGCGTTATTTTTAGGAAAATTTTGTTGATGCAATCACTTAATGCTGCTGCGTTGAGCGCGCAAAAAGGTGTATTGTTATCATTATTATTATTGTTTGCTTTTTCTGTTTCTTTTTTTTATTTTTCTTTTTAATTCAAATTTTTATTTTTTCTATTATATGATTGGAAGTAGGTCATATTTTTCCTTCCATTCAATTCTGATGCTTGCAGCAAGCTGTATTTTGGAGCAAAGTCCGTTTAACCCCATCTTGGTCAGCGTCACATGTCATACGATCGGCACTTTTGTGCTCGTACGCTATTTAAATCCTTAATTGAGTCAAAGAAACAGTTCATTTTAAATACAAAAATCGCCTGTACACGCTTAAATGTCTCAAGTATCCTTTGCCATCTTGAATAGATTGAAATAATAAAAAATTCGACGGGAGGCTGTCTCTGCGAAACGGCCGCTGGGATCGAGGGGCGTAGACTTACTCACCTTACTCAACTGTGACTTTCTGTGACTGAAGTAGCTCTATGTGACTATTAACTCTATAGTCTACAGTGACTATTAGTCTAGTGTGACTATGTGACTCTATCTATGTAAAATTCTTTGTGATTTTCACCAACTTTGGATCTCGACTGTGACTAAACCGTAATTACAAATTCTAAAATTATATTAGTATTCAATCTTCAATGTCTACCTTTCTCTGTTAAATGAAACTAAAACCATCTCTATGTTATTTGGTTGCGGAGCTATAAGCGTTTAAAACTACCACGAAAAGAGTCATAATTTTTTCCTTTCCCGACACACCATTAGACCACTATGGAGAGACGTAAATCTACGTCAAAAGTATATCAAATGGGTGGTGGCATCTAATTAGGAGGTTAAATAAAATTGTATGTCAAGGCGTTAAGCATTTCCTTCTTTGGCAGACATTTCCCCAGCCTCATTAAGAAATGAAGACTTGCTATATAAGCAAGACTGGATTATAAAGTAGGTTGCCCAGAGACTCCTTTGCAGGGCCCCGGGGCCACTATATTTTTTTACCATTATTTTCAGAGCAATACAATTTCTCGCTTTAATTTGATTTACAAGAGCCGTGTACTCAAACTTATTCAAATTGAAATCAAGTATCGTTTAAATTTCAGAACATTATTCTTAGAATTTTTTTGTGTTTACAGATTCGCTTGGAAATCGGTGTGGTCCGGTATTTTGACGTGAAAACGTCTTTCCGCTCGTTACAGTGACAGCCGGTCGAACTTTCTTGTGTGTCAAAATACCGTCAGATTTGAATCGCTAATAACTACGAGACTAATAATGCGAAAAGAATGGTTGACCCCACAACGGATACGTCTGTAAGAGTTTGTCGCATAGTATTTGTTTGTCTGTGACGTCATCGTACCAGTGTAGGCGCATGCGCGTGATTGTTAAGGATTAGCTTTATGTAAGGTTATAAATAAGTGTAACGTGGAAACGCGTTTGGCTAGAAGGTTGATTCTGGTGTCATTTTAAAGAGCTTGAGGAGTATTACTAGGATCCAAAATTAGACAATAAAAATATTTATCAGAATATAAGCATAAATCGGTATTAAATTGTAAATTTCAAAATCCGCATGTTTTTGTTTTCTTTACTATAACATGCAGAGTTTTCTTTCGAACTGTACGAAACTTACAGAATACTTGCAGTAAGTAACAGAAACATCGCATTAAAATTTGATATCAAAAGTTTGAATATTACGGTAAATATGATCATTTGTAGTAAATAATGTTTCACTGCGCATACGCGAAATGTAGTTCTATATACTGTCAACAGATGGAGCATGAAAAGCTACTCTAAATAAAACATAAGAAAGGCTCACTGATCCCTCCTCCCCTGGTAATTTATTTATTTATATTTTTTTCTGAATATTATCGATATTTGTATTGTAGTTGATGTATTAAAATACTTCTTTTATGTGTCCCACTAAAACATACCATATGTCCCACTAAAAAATACCGTATGTCCCACTGATCCCTCCGCCCCCGGTGATTTATTTTTTTAATTTTTTCAGAATGTTATCGATATTTGTATTGTAGTTGATGTATTAAAATATTTATTTCATGTGTCTCACTAAAACATACCGTATGTCCCACTAAAACATACCATATATCCCACTGACCCCTCCTCCCCTGGTGATTTATTTTTTTTTTATTTTTTCAGAATGTTATCGATATTTGTATTGTAGTTGATGTATTAAAATACTTCTTTCATGTGTCCGACTAAAACTTACCATATGTCCCACTAAAACATACCATATGTCCCACGGATCCCTCCTTCCCTGGTGATTTATTTTTTTTTTCCATTTTTTCAGCACGTTATGGATATTTGTATTGTAGTTAATGTATTAAAATGCTTATTTCCTGTGTCCCACTGAATCATACCATATGTCCCACTGATCCCTCCTCCCCTGGTGATTTATTTTTTTCATTTTTTCAGCATATTATCGATATTTGTATTGTAGTTGATGTATTACAATATTTATTTTATTTTTTCTCATAAAAATATTGGTAGTGAAAGAGTTAAACCATCCTAATTTATGGCAGTCTGAGCTCAAATATCTTGTACGAAATCTTTTATTGCAACATCAAGGTTAGTCAAACTTTTCCCAATTCACTCATAAGGAAAAAAAAATTTAGATAATACAGGAAGAGAAACTGAGTAATTGAGATGTTTAAAATTTTTAATATCTGGAAATTTGAAAGAACTGCTTTACAAGAAAATTGTTTTTAAATTATTTTCTAACTACGCAGACGCTTGCAAATTATTTTCCCTTACGTTAGTTTTTAAATTCTACTTTCCTTCAAAAGAATAAATTAAACAAAAACAAAAAAACCCCACAATTTATTAATTTTTGTAACATTTTTATTTTAAAAACACAGTTTTATTAATGCATCAAGAAGCAGATTTTTTTAAAATAATTCTATACTTTTTCAGAATTAATTTATAATTCATTATTATATGGATTATTACGGAATCGTGAAAATATTATATAAATGTCTCTTATTGAATCTTCTCAATTTCACAACCAGATGGAGCCACGCGTATGGAATCGGAATTTAGGTGTATTAATCGATTAATGGATTCGATTCATCGATAAATTAATAATCTGCTTTTATATATATTCACCCTTTCAATTTAAGCTGGAGAGGTTCGATGGGCACTAAAAGGCAATATGATCTCAATAAAAATGAATAATGCAATAATTTATACTGGATGCAAGTAATTAATTTTGAATAACTGAATATTGTGTCAAAATCGTCTTGTGGGTGCACGTGAATGCAGTCCAATAAGCAGGATTACAAAAATTAAGCTCTTTATTTTACAGATATTCTAAGCAAAGAAACGTAACACAAGTATTAAAACAGCACTTGTAAAAAATTCACAACAGAGATTACCGTTAAATCTCAACACAGCGCTCGAAGGTTTCTTATCAGCTCACCAGCTTGCTTGCAGATCAAAATCCAACCAACTCTTCTTGGCTTGAGAGATTGCTTTTATACTTTTTCAACAGCAAGTGACTTCATTACGTAGGAAGTGACGTAATCTCCAGAAAGTTCTTGAAGCCAGTAGAAATAGGTTGAAAGTTCGAGGTCCTTCTAAAAAATTCCCTTGTCTCCAAAGTCGCCAACTTTGTCGCCAAATTTGTCGCCAAGTCTAGCATCTCAGGGAAACGACTTTATAGCTTTGTAACAATACTTTAAAAATATAAGTATTTCTAAGCTGTATTTTTTGTTTATTTATTTACTAACAAATATTGGTTTGAACCGGAAAGGGTTAACTGGTAATTAAGTTCTCAAAATATTGAAAATAGTGTATTTTCATCGACAACACACTTTTGTACAAAACTTTAAAACTCAAGCACATTTTGAAATAAGTGAAAAATCAACTACAAAATTGTATGTTTACATACATGGAATTTTATTGAACTCAACTTATTTGTGACTTAAAATAAGTTGAGTAAAATAAAAGTGAGTAAAAAGCTTTCTTTTAAAGCAATTTTGAGGAACTGACCTGCTTTCCGCCAAGAAGATTGATTCTTCCTTCTTAGCATTACACAGAGGTAATGTTTGAAAGTACTAAAGATAAAAGATTGAATGAAATTCAAGCACTTCTGGATTGAAACAAGGACGAGAGTTATACTGAATTCTTATTTACAGTATGTCAACTAAGGAAAGATATTTAATTAAACGAAAAAGAAATTACGGAAAGTAGCAGAAGAAGTAAACAATAGTAATAACAATACACCTTATGCGTGCAACGCAGCAGCATCCAGTGATTGCATTAACAATATTGTCTATATTCAACTAACCAATTAAGATACAATCAAATAATAAAAATCATGCTTCACAAAAATTATAACAAATTAAAATTAAACAAATAAAATGGGGAAAAATGAAAGAGAACACGGATGGCGAACTTTTTCAAAGTGCCACTCGCCATCGGAGTTCTAAAATTTATAAATTTACTGTCAAGGGAATGACTTAATAGTCAAATAATATTCTCTCTGTGGCCTGAATTTATCCAATAATTGAAATAATGCAGGAAAAATAACTTTCTTAAGTAAGAAAAACTTCAGAAAGTCTTTTATAACAAATTCAATAGAGAAAACAAGAAGAGGAAACTAAGGAAACGTAGATCTTCTTGTTTAAAGTTCTAGAATATTATTAACTCTTTCTTGAAAACCTATACCTGTGTGTCCACTCTACTCGTGGCCCAGGTCCACGGTGGACTCGGCTTCGAGCCTTAGGGTCCAGGTTCGATACCCGATTCGACTGAATATCCGCCGTGATTGTTGGTCTGGTGCATATTAAATAAGACGTAAGACTTCTCGCTGGTGTGGTGCGGAAGTTTGGAGAGGAGTCAATAAATGTATCACTGAAAAAGCTGAAAAGTTTATAATTTTCCACACAAGTTTATAATGTCCACATTAATCATATTTAGTGAAACATTCTCGACACCACTAACACTTTAAACAAAAGAAGTTTTACTCTTCTGCGACTAAACATGGCAGAGTTATGAATCTTTGAATTTCATTATACGCATTTGGCCAAACAACGGAAACGCTTCCTCTATTCGTCCGTTAATTGGCATAACTCTCTGGAGGCGGCCGTTGAAATAATCTAAAGTAGTCTAAAGGAGTAATATTCAAAGCTCGGTCAGTTTGAGTCGGAGAAGAGAGGAGAGAGGAACTTTTTTGTTTAAAGTGTTAGTATGTAGAGAATGTTTTAGTAAATATAATTAACTAGCAGTACGCGCACGGCGTTGCCCGTGGAATCAGGACTTCAACAAAATGGAAAAAAGACGCCCACAATGACATGAAAAAGTTCTGAAAACAAAACAAAAGATACACATTATTGATTTTGCCTCTTATTTTTTTTTCGCGACAATGATATTTCAACTGTAGAAAAACAATAGAGTACGTTAATCCGAAACATTATTAAAAAATTGCAACGTGAAAAATGATTATTATACAGCAAGTAAAATATGCGAGACATAAACACATTAAGACACTGCCGAAAATAATAATCGAAATCATTAAGTTGAAGTTTATGACGTATCCTGAGCTCTGCAACGTCAGCCAATGAAATTGCCAGCAACGTTCCGGACAAGTGTCGCGGGAGGAAGCTCGCTAGAGGAAAAATATCTTTCAACTGATCGGAAAAAAATTAATTTAAAAAAAACGGTAAAAGATATTTTAACTATTCTTGTTTTAAATCCGACAGAAACGTTGCAGTTATAAGCTGAAAAAAATTGAAAATAATAGGGTTATTAGAACGTCGGATGCAACAAATTTAAAAACAAAAATAAAATTTCAATGGCAAAACTGACTATTTTTTTAAAAACTTTCAAAATTCAGTAAATTATGTTTGAAGCTCAAAATAAACTTCATTAGAACGCAAATAGTTTATTCTATCCGTTGGTGCATTGTCTGTTTTTCAACGATCATTAGGAAAGATACTACAGCCGCAAACGTGCCGAAAATGACCCAAAACATTAAATAAAACATTTTCTAGATTGAATTTTAAAATTCCGGCTTCGAGGTGCGTTGAGTCACCTTTACGACTACATGTGTGCCAAATTTCATGGCTGTGAGTGCTATAGATTCGTCTGGACATCGCGGGCAAGCACGCACGCAGGCACGCACACAAACATTGCCTTTTGTAAGTATAGATTACTATGTGAAATTCATTACACCGCAATCAAAGTATTAGAGGGAAAGAAATATATTAAGACACGCCTAAAAATAATAATCGGTCATTGAGAAAATAAATCATCAACGCGGAAGTAATGACGTCATCTGCCGCGAGGTAGCTGACGTATGATCGGATTGTGGAAATGCATGCTGGGAGCTGTAAGTAACCTTGGATCGAAAGCTCCTATTCGGTCTGCGAGAGAAAATGTTTGAACTGATCAATAAAAAAATTCATAGACAATCGGGGGAAAAAAGATATTTTTACTGTTCTTGCTTTAAAACAGGGTCAAATATTCCGGTTATTACCTCAAGAAAATTGAAAATGATAGCATTATTAGGACTTCGGATGCGAGAAAATGAAAATTGAATGTTAAAAATGTAAAAGAAAAGTGACTATTGTTTAAAAATTTCTCAAAATTCAGTAAATTACGTTCGAAATTCAAAACTAACTTCATCAGAACGAAATTCGTTTGCTCTTTCCAATGGTGTATCTTTTTTTTGTAAAATTATCCGAAATCATACTATTGAGAAATTAGTGTGAAAAATCATCCAAAACAACACAAAACATTAAATAAAAAAATTTCTAGATTAAATTTTAAAATTTCGGCTTCGAGGTGCATTGAGTCACCATTACGACTACCTGTGTGCCAAATTTCATGGCTGTAAGTGCAATAGATTCGTCTGGACATCGCACACACACTCAAACATTGCCTTTTATAAGTATAGATAGGACAAGGGGACTGTATAAAAATTTAGACTTGGTAATTTTTTCAGCAGTACTAAAAAATGTATTAAAAAAGCATTCTTTGTGTCATTTAAGGCATTTCGCCTTAAATGACACAAGACGAATTGGAAGTAGATGAATATCTCTAAGGTTTAGAAATTATTTATTAGGCTTCATTTAGAAAGGATACCATGTATATTGTTAGCAATAATTATCCACGCTTAGACTGGACGGGATTCCCATTTATTTATATCTCTATAAATGATTTTTTGTAACACATTTCTGTTATTTCTATGGCATTGTTTTGGTTTCTATCAGAAAATCTTCGGATGACTGATATCAGTTGTTCTCCGAACTCTCGAGATAAATCTGTATTTGCTCCAAAATCGATTGTGGCGCAGACTGACAAGTCATTCATACGCTTGTATCATTGTTATCAAGTGAAACCATTTTCATCAGTAACTTTTTGTCTAGTCTGCAAAAAAAATTAAATAATCTGTTTCATGAATATTTTCTATAAAGGTTGACCTGCCGAGAAAATGTTCCCGATGGAAGCTACGGAGAAAGAGGCCATGGAAGAAGTGAGAATTTTCCCTTATCTACTTAAATCAGAATGAAAATGATTGCAATTAATATCAAAAATGCCTTATTTGCATAGAAAGAGGCCGTGGAAGAAGAGAGAATTTTCCCTTATCTACTTAAGTCAGAATGAAAATGATTGCAATTAATATCAAAAATGCCTTATTTGTATAGAAAGAGGCCGTGGAAGAAGTGAGAATTTTCCCTTATCTACTTAAATCAGAATGAAAATGATTGCAATTAATATCAAAAATGCCTTATTTGCATAGAAAGATGCCGTGGAAGAAGTGAGAATTTTCCCTTATCTACTTAAGTCAGAATGGAAATTATTGCAATTAATATCAAAAATGCCTTATTTGCATAGAAAACCGGCCGGAGTGGCCTCCCCTAAACTTTCTCGCATCGAATCTTCTCTACGCCCAGAACGTCACGAGGCGCCAATAGGCGGAAGGCGGGGGTATAAACGGAAGTTTAACTCGCCATTACGCAATAATGGCCTTGCGACATGAGAAAAGATGAATAGGCAATTCGAACAACTTTCTTCCAACCATTTGAAACAAGAATTGGGTACGGATCTACAATTAAGATAAGAAGACCACATATCAAGTTTTATTTATTTACGCCATAAGGTTAAAAGGTTATCGTATTAACGAGTATACGATTATACAGACCGACAGAGAGTCAACCCTTTGACGGATTTGGCCCAAAATTTTATGCGGACCTACATTCCTAATGATAAAACTGTGTACCAAATTTTATCCATCTAACTATTTAAGTTTTTGAGTTATCGCGTTTACATGAACACGGACAGACAGACTTCCCGTGGACGGATTTTGTCCAATATTTGATAGAAACCTACAAATTATGTATCAAGATCACATACCAAATTTCATCTCTCTAGCTCTAATAGTTTTTGAGTTATCGTTTTCACAGACAGACATAATTCCAAAATAGTGTTTTTCGGACTGAGGATTTCTAAAACGTGGAGATTCGTCAAAATCTCGAGTTCGAATTTTTTGACGATTACAACACTTCCTCTTCGTTAAATTCGTAGACGAGAAAGCAAAAAGTAGGAGCGTTCTCCACTCGACATTTTCGTATATTTCCTGATAAGGATATCATTGATGAAGATGATAACCCCTGTTAAGCATCCTATTCTTTTACTATTTTCTGATTCTATATTCTCATTAATACGTTATTTTGTGTTTTTTAGTTTTCTCTACAATGTTTTAACCTATTGGCGGTGGAACGGTATTTGTTTGCATTTATCACTATGTATTCATTTTATCTCAACCATCCGATCCGTCGGAATGCATCTGTGGGCGGAACCGCACCGATGTCCTTGCGGAACTTCCAAATCTGCGCCACCCCACTACGTGCTGCATTTTCATTAATTTGTCATCCCATCTATGATTCCCCTTCCTAGATAACTACCTTCCTGCATTTTTTTTTTACTTTCTCGTATACGAAGTATACAGAGAGAAAGTATTGTAATCGTCAAAAAATTTGAACTCGAGATGTTGACGAATCTCCACGTTTTAGACCTCCCGGAGTCCGAAAGCACAATTTGGGAATTATGCCTGACTGTGAAACGATAACTCAAAAACTATTAGAGCTAGAGAGATGAAATTTGGTGCACAGTTTTATTACCATGAATGTAGGTCCGTATCAAATTTTAGACCCAAACCGTCGAAGGATTGACTGCCTGTCGGTCTGTATGATCTCATATTACGCGCCATATTGTGAATCCGCGCACGACGTTTGTAAACTTCAGGATATTACTAACATTTTCAAAGGAGTTGTGACAATGTTTTCATTGTTGTAAGTAAATTCAGGTGATCTCATTATTTCAGCAAATACTTTATTCACGCGCTTTTGCAATCGTAACTATTATGATAGTATAAATTGTTTTCTTGGGAATTTAACTCCAAAGCAGAATTTTCACTTTCGTATGCATTGCATTGCCTATTTTATCGCACCTGCTACAAAGTGATATTTTTATGAAGCGTGGCAACAGATATTTGATTTAAGATTTGTTTGCTTTTTTAATTTCTCGTATACTAAGTATACAAAGATAAAATATTGTAATCATCAAAAAATTCGAACTCGAGATTTTGACGAATCTCCACTTAGTAAGTATACGAGAAAGTTTAGGGGAGACCACTCCCACTGGTTTTTATAAGGGACTTCACTTGCATCGCAACATTGTACGCAATCTTATAAGGGTAAACTCAATATAATTTATTAATAATAAATTAAATTAACTCATTAATAATTAACAATTAATTAAATCATAAATAATTATTAACCCAATCCTATGAGGGTATATTTGTCTTATTATTATACCCCTATACCTCAAACATCTACTTTTATTTCGTTGATCTCTCCCTCCCAGTAATCCTATCAAGATTTCAACTTTGTACCTTAAATGATTCAGAGAGCATTTACATTTTTATTTACGAAGACAAATGAAATATATTCCTAAATGGTCACTTTAATGGTTTTTCTCTCTATGTTTGTTTCTTCTTTTACTTTCAAGTTTTTAAAAGGCTATGGGGTTTTTTTTATTATTTAACAGGCTTTCAATTATTTTGTGTGTATGTATATTTATCATCATATATACGATGAAAAATGCAAGCAATAAGCATTAAAACAATTAATAAAAAGTTTTTTTATAAAATCAAGATAAAAAACATGAGGTACTGCAAGATTTCCTTAATTTTCACTATTCAGAACAATATTAAACTTTATATTAAATTTACTTTCAGATGTATCTTGAATAACACTCACAGTTTTATGCAATATATTTCAGTAAATTTGCAAATAAAATTTGAAGCAAAAATATTCCTATTTAAAATGTAGTTGAGAAAATAATTAAAAATAATTGAATTTTTTTTAATTTAATTTTAACTTAGGAAGCAGATAAAAATAAATTATTTCTTTGCTAGGTATTTTGATTTGATCGTTAAAATACAATAACATCAAGCTTTTCCAATAATACATAAAATTAAAAAAAAATGTCGAGAAGGTATCGTCTCCGTAAATTATAGGTGATTCCTTAAAAGTGTAATTTCTATTTTACGTTAATAATGTTTGTGAAATTTAGTCCTTAGTACAAACTTTATTCCTTTCTCGGACATTTTACACGCAAATCAACGGCTTCCATTAAATTTCAGTAACTGAAACAGTAATCGTCGAGTTGAAAAACAACTACACAACTTTCTCAGCACAACATAAGAAAAGACAACTCATGTCCTATGCAACCAAACCTTATCAACATCAAAAAATACTCTAAAGATAACAAAATCACCTTTTCCATTGAAGGCGTGTCAAAGGTTGATTTTTAACCGTTGTGTTCTGTTTTCCATTTTATAGAGTGTCGGTGGCCTGATGGTAAGGTCTCGATTTCAGGGCCTGTCAAAGTGGAAAGACATTTCACTTTTCTTTTTAGCGTATTGTATGATCCTTTTAGCATTTTCTTTTATCTCGTTTTTCTCTTTCGGTTTATTCATTTTAGGCACGTCAGTGTTCCAAATTATGTTCTGTTAATATTATCTGCTATTAAAACTATGTTATTCAAATTTTATGTTTTTTGGCTTTCAATAAAGCTGCACGACGACCGACAAGGAGCCGTTCTGGCTCTGAGTTCCACGTTATACATGGAGATAAAAACTTTTCGGGAGTGAATCGCCCCCAATCAAAAGCCTTTTTGAAAAGGGCATCAGGATGCTTCCTAAAGTGAATCGCCCCCAATCCAAAGCTTTTTTGAGAAGGGCATCAGGATGCTTCCAGGAGTGAATCGCCCCCGATCAAAAGCCTTTTTGAAAAGGGCATCAGGGTATTGGAAAAGGAATGCTGACGTGTGCAAGTAAATTTTTGGCAATAATGTTTTTTTTTTAAATCAGTCCCAGTCATATTTGGACCAACTTGTACTTAAAATAATTCGTGCTCGTTCAATGGCATTTTTCTTTCTTAATTTATTATGCAATATTTCCTCAAAAACAACGAGTATTTCGACATTTTCTGTTTTTTAATGTGCTAAAAAAGGTATACGCAGTGAACTGACTCTCATTCAATTTATTTTAGTTGAAAAGACGGACAGTGTCTGATGTCACTCCCAAGATGCTTGAAGATGAGCTTCTGTTTTATCGCTTTTGCAAAGGTATTTTTCCAGACTTCTATTGCTCATGGTTATTTACAGGGGTTCGCGCTCATTCCTTTCACTTTTGAGTAAAGAGGGGATTTAATTTCAGATAGCTGCATCTGTGTGATTCAATCACTGAAAAAATATAGTAATTAGCTACTATTAGAGTACTGGGGGAGTTTTAACCCTCCAAGCGGCCGATTATTTTGACCGAATAATTGTGATCTGTTACTAACCCCTTCGGGACGGATGACCGCTGAAAGAAGCGCTCCTACAGGACGAGAGCTGGCAAGCGCAGTCTGTGCCCACCGGCCGAAGCATTTTCTTCCGCTAAGCCTAACATGCATTGAATTTCGTAAAAAAAAAGCTCGTTATATAATAATGCTTAAAAAGTGCCCTTTGGGTAGCAATGAAACCATTTTTAAATATGTGATAAAATATATTATATTCTAATCATAATAAAAAAGTTTAATTAAAATACTTGATTTTTGATAATAAAAAAATAAAAATATAGTGTATTTCGCTATAATTGAAAGTACCTAAATAAACACTAGATTATTGATGCAAAATTCGAAAATATAGGAAAAAATAAATATTTACATTCAATATTATAAAATACTTCAAGAAAATTGTAATAATTAACTCCTCAAAGCCTTCTGAAAAATCTTCTATTTTAGGACTCCACTGACATGACGGAATTGGAATCGATATATTAGTACTATCCCCTTCTAATTCAGAATTCGATGATTCATAACTATTTAAAGAACTCTAATAATTTATTGCTTTATCAATATCATAAAAGAATTTGCTTTTAAGAATGAGAATTGTACTTATGCTATAAACTGATATCTCATTCAATTATAAAATAAATATATTTCATGAAATCGCCTAGGGTCAAGTATCCCTAACTTTAGGGATACTTCACCTTAAGCTAGGGATGCTTGACCCCAGGGGTAGGAATACTTGACCCTGCATGCAAAGAGTACTTAAATTCTTTTGATAATTTCTATGTATGCGAAATTCAGATATTAGGTTAAAATTACTGAATTAAAAAAATGTCTTTATTATGAAATAATATTAATGAAACTAATATTAAAAATTAAATAATATGGTTACTATAGAACGTAGTTGTTATTAATAAAATATTGTTAATAAATTAAATTAGTTAAGTTATTAGATTAAACATAGTTATTAAATTAAATTAGTTTAATATTTTTAAAAAATAAAAATTTTGATTTAATTAAATGAGAAAATTACAGAATGGAACTGGAAATCTAGCAACGTCATTAGCGTGTTGAAGAATTACTGGTTTTGGAAAATTTAAAAAAAAAAAAAATACAGAATAGCATCAAAACGCAAAAAAAAAAAAAAAAAAAAAAAAAATCTAAAAAATGTTGTGTAACACAAGAAATTGACAAACTTAATAGACTTACTAGGTTCTTATAATATTTAAAGAAAATAAAAACAAAAGAATATAAATATATTTTAGGAGGGAATTCAAATGAAGAAAGAAAGACAAACTCAACAGAAATGGCGAAACTTTAAATAAAACCAAACGATGATAAATAGTTCGAACAAAAAATGTTTATTAAAATAATAAATAAATAAATGTTTCTTTTTCGTGTGAGAAAAAAAAATAGATTAATTAAATTCATTTATTTTTTAAAATTCTCAATAAAATAACTATTTGCATGATTTGAAATTATCATATTAAAAAGAAATTTTATTCATTAAATAAATGCTAACAAAGAATTCTCTATATTTGAGCTGTCATATTACTGACAAATTTCCACGCACCAGAAAAACTTATACTAACCACAAATTGTGCTTCGGTCGCCTACGACATCGAAGCTGCTGTAGCTTTTGATAGGGTCAAGTACCCCTAACTTGACTTTTTCCAAATAATTAAAAAATTAAACCTCTTAGAATTAAGATATGGCATAACATCGCATATCAAATTATAGATAGTATGCTTAAAACTCAGATATATTTTAATTCATCACATCTTCAGTAGCAAACTTCCTATCCACTGAGGAATGAATAAGTGTAAATTTACTTTTGGATCCCAAAACATATTTACCTGTACACCATTATGGTGGCTTTTCAAATTAGAACGAAAATCCCCTCCAAAAGACCATGACACCAAAGATTAAATAAAAATGACACACACAAATTACCAATTATCTTACAATCTGCGAAAATCGCGTAGTGTCAAGTATTCCTAGGGTTCAAGTATCCCTACTTTCCCTACTGAAGACAATATATGGCATTTTGACCTAAGCCGGGTTATTTCACATTTGGGTCGTACAGATAAGAAACGGAAAAAAGGACACTAAAATGGTGACAACCCGTTTATTCAGCACAAAATCAAAATAAACTAATTTTGTTTACGAAAAAAATTGTTATTCATCATGTTAAAACATTAAATTAAAACAAGATTGTGATGGTTTGTCCTATTTTTCTTTTTTAAGAAAAAATAAGCGTAGGAAAATATGCTTTCCAACGCCATCTGCTGCGTAATGATGGCGTTTCCGTATCGATATTTATAGCATTCAATTCGACTTCGAGCACTCTCTTCCCTTTAAAACTTCTCTCTTTTCTCATCCATGCATACATAACTCAGTTTTTTCATTCTTTTCCAGCTCGTGATTTCAATGTCTCCCAGGCTGAATCTATGCTGAGAAAAGTAAGCATGGTCTTTTTTAATTCTTTTTGTTGCTAAATACATTCAAAATATAAGCTGACAATAGCTCAAAACGAGTATGTCCATTCCAAAAGAGTCCTCATGTTAATTTAATTTAACCAAACCTAAAAATTCTCGCAATTTTGGATCCGTAGTTCAAGGAAAGAAAAAATTTTCTGCACGTAAATCCCAGTAATTTTCAAATATACAAACAGGCAAATTTTTATGCACATTTTCTTGCAGTGGTCTGATATTCTTAGCCCTCTAACCGGATGACCGACAACCGAGTTGGCCAAGTGGTAAGGTCTCGGCTTCAGGGTCGGAGGATCAAAGGTTCGAAACTCTATTCAACTGCAGATCCGCTGCATTTGTGTGGGTGTGATGGTTTGAAATGATACCAATCGCCCCACTTGAATTAACACAACTACTTATTAATATGGTGACAGAAAAGAGATGATGATGCTGAATTTATAGGTGCTATGGTTACAGGTCTGGTGATGAATCAGAAATGGTATCCAGTGTCGGAGAATTCACTTCGCCAGCGTCGTACCACTAATCGTCTCACTTGCGACCGCCTACGCGCGGCCAGTTGCTAAATAAATGCTTGTTGCTTCGTTGTTGGCGTCGCCTGGTTTACATCTAATATTTCGGCAGAGAGTGTTAGGTTTAACACACTCTCTAGTAAAATTTGATTATTCATTAAGGATTTTGCATTTTGATCTTTCAGAATGTTTCTCATATTGATATTGGACAGGATTCAGGCCACAAAGGGTATACTTTTGATTTATAATCTTACCCTTGACAGAAAATCTTGTCTAATTTGGAATCTTTTTGGCGAATGGTCTTCGATAAAGTTCGCCATTCGATTCCTCATTCATTTCCTCCTTTTTGAACATTTTTTACTTTCTAAATTAATTTTTATGTGTTTTAAATATTATCGTTTTAAACTTCTGTTGATGCAATCACTTGAGGCTGTTGCGTTTGTACGCTTAAAGATGCATTGTCATCGTTTATGTTTAAATCTGCTGTTTATTATCTATACTTTTCTTTCTTTTTATTTAATTTTAATTTTTGTTTAGTATATCTATTATTTGTATCTGTATTATATTATAAATAGCAGCATTTGCGCCTTTATATATAATACTAAGAATTTTTATTAATGTTTGATTAATTATTTTAATCAATTTTTAAATAGTATTTTCATTAAAATTTAGTCAATTTATAACTGTCAGTTGCTAAACATATGGATATCTCCCCTTCGCGGGAGCTAAAGGCGCGGTTGCAGTCTCCTACTCGAGAGTTGGCCTCTATTCCTCTTATCTCGTCTGCCCCCTGACTTTGAGTGGCATAGAGCCGTTGCAGCATGAGAGTCGCTGCGCCATCTGGCGGTGGCGAGCACAAGTCCCACATTTGTGAGCCTGTTGCACTTTAAGGTATCCGAACACGTTCGGAGCACTTTTTTTTAAAATTGTTTTATAGAAACACCATAATATGTTTTTTAGATCCGAATTTAATAAAGATTAATATTAGAGTATGATTTTTAAGTATAAATTATTATAAATTTATAAGAATCTTGAATTTCTGCTGCTTTTTAGAGGAAATTCCCAAAAACTTCAAACATGCTAGAGGTCAAACGTTTGTAATAATTCAAATAAAACTAGTTCTAAAATAAACTACATACTATGGATTAGTGCTTGTACTAGAATCTTAACATTCTTTGTATAAATACAAATTTTAGAGCTAATCGAACAATCATTATAAGATTTTCAGCAAATTTTTCAGATAAAAGACTATAATTAAAAAAAATATCGTTACAATATGCATTATTCTAGTACTTTCACTAGAGACACATTTGAAGAAAGTGTTCACAAAATTTCAGAACAATCGAACGATAATACCTTGAGTTATCGTGTTTGAAGTGTGAAAATTATGCATAACATCTAGTTTTGAGAAAAATCGAATTTTAGTTTTGCCACGCGCTTAAATTAAGTATCTAAACTTTAAAAAAAAATTCCTAAAAATATACTAACATCATATTAACTTGAAAAAAAAATGCAGTTTAAAAGAATTTTTGACAGGATTCTGTCCTTTAAACGACAACTTCCGGTTAATTAAACGCCCACTGCCGGTTTTCGGTTTGTTATAAAACAATTAATATCTCATCTTCTAACTAACGTACCGACAAAAGTAAATATGTTTCAGAAAGGTAAATGAATGAACTATCCAAATCACCAAAAATTAAAAAATGGGAATTTTGGCCGAAAATCGACTTTTCAACGTGTTCGGATACCTAAAATCATACGTAGTGGTCTAACGTCCTCCCGCTGGTGTGGAGAGGGGAGTGCCAGTTTAGGTGTCGTCCTCGCCATCTGACCGCGGTTCAAAATGATGAGGTCCGTCCTAAAATAGCCTCGTGTTGCTTCAGAACGGGACCTTAATATAACCAAACTATACAAACCCGGTTACACGGAACGGCCGTCATAATAGCATCTATTCCAGCAAAATTCGATTTTCTTTATTGGAGTGGATATCAGTTGGGTGACCAGGGGGGTCATGGCCCCCTGTCGGGGATGCTGTACCCCCCGGTAGGGTCAGATTTTTGTACCTCGTTCACGCGATAGGCTATTCAACTAGTAGATAAATAAATATCTTACGAAACTTTGAGAGGGTCATCATTACACCCTCCCCTTGTACAGCAGATCGTGCACCCCCGTCGGGGAGACCCTGCTCCCCTCTCGGGTAAGCCGTGCCCCCCTGTAGGGCGGACTCTAACGCCACTCCTGCTGGAGATCATTCACTTCTGTAAACTGAATGGTGTATTTCAGAACGTAATTTCAGTTAAAATTGCTTATTTCAACTCGTGTGTGAGAAAAATATTGTTGGCCGACAGAAGCGAGATCCTGTTTCGACTCGACCGTTCTGCATATCGTCTGTCTGTAAATCTGTTTGTTACACAGTCACGATCAAACGCGTGGTTCGATTTTCTTCGAACACGGCATGAATGTTCCTTGAAGCCATTGAAAAAGGGCACATATGTCAGTATTTTTACTAATTGATTCCGTTTCAAGATTATGGCCGTTTCAATGGTTTCAGTGTTTGGCAATTTGGAATCAATGGCGAGTTAGGCAACATTAATACATTTCAGTTATTTTGGTAATGGTGACACAGTCAATAGTAATTTTGCAAATACTGCTAAAAGAAGAGAGTTGTGTAAATAACTCACATTCGAAAAGAGATAAGATCATAGCTCTATGTTAAGATTGCTTTTTCATGTTTAGTTCCATCTCATCTTGTTTTCCTCTCGTCTTGTAAGTATGCATTTTCAACGATTCTATCCAAACAATTCACGCTGTGAAAATTTCAAAAGAATTATCTGTTATTCTTTGAAACGTATTTATCGCAACAGTCTTCATTTTGGAAGTTCATTCATAATGCCTGCAAAAATACTGATAATAGCAAATTGTAATTTTGTACTACTAATAAAAGCAGACATTTAATTGTAATTTTGTTACTACTAATAAAAGCAGACATTTAATTGCAATTTTGTTACTACTAATAAAAGCGGACATTTAATTGCAATTTTGTTACTACTAATAAAAGCAGACATTTAATTGCAATTTTGTTA
>BGPR01004641.1:49603-107754 GCA_013235015.1 Araneus ventricosus | reverse complement strand
AATATTTAAACTTGATCAAATCAATGAATAATGATTAAAATCACTATTCATTGATTTGATCAAGTTTAAATATTTGTAGAAGCTTCTATTTTAAGCTGATATTTGGAAGTTACTATTTTTGCTTTGTTCAATTCTCGCTTTTTCCGATGCCTAAAAGAAAAAGAGGAATTACAGGGGATGTTGCCAGTAGACGGGAGGCAATTAGAAAACGTGAAAGGAGAGTTGTTGAAACTGAAGAAGAAAGAAGACGCCGATTTCAACTATGGCACAACGTGGCCAGGACAGAAGAGCGGAAGAAACAGAAGAACAAAGAAATAGCCTATTGTCAGACATGACACAACGTGGGCAGGTGAGAAGAGCCGAGGAAACAGAAGAACAAAATAGACGATTGGCAGTAATGGGACAACGTAGCCAGCAGAGAAGAGCCGAAGAAACAGAAGAACAAAGAAAAGAAAATACGTTTTGGGGGGAACGTAACGTTTACGTTAGCGACAATATATGTAAAAAAAATAAATCGATGGCGAACATATGAAAATTAGTAATAAAAAGACTAGATTTGAAAGAATATTTACATTTCTTGGAGAAAGTAAGTGACAATATTTGTTGGGAAAAAAACGGAGCCGGGCATATGAAAAAATATGGATCCAAAGGCCTCACGTGATCTCACTTCTCTCCGCTCGGGAATATCCCATTATTCAAGATTGCCCGAGCAACGCCGGGTCATGCAGCTAGTCTATCCTATTAAAATTCGAAGGTAAACAAACGTATGTATGTATGTATGTATGTCCTTCTATCTTCTCACGAACCGCCGAACGGAGAAGCGCGCGGAAAGTACCAAAAGATGGGGAATAATTCAAGGAATCCATTTCGGCCATTTAAATATCGAAATTTTAATTAGTGAAAAAGATATTAATTAAAAACTAATTTACAACAATACTTTTCATTGTTTCGGATATTTTATAACAATACTTTTCATTGTTACAGTGCAATTCAAAATTTATTTTATTGTTGAATTCGTTTACTTTAAAGAACATTGTTACAACAACAATAAAAAAGTGACGCTGACAGAAATAAAAAAATGTATTGTTGAAAGTGTATAAATTCTTTTTTTAATCCCGTGATATAACGTCCAACAAAATCATTTTAACGAAATTAAAAGGGGTGTATTATTTCTGTAAAGTTATGTGCCGAAAGATATAGATTAGTTATGTTAGTGATTTTAATCATTATTCATTGATTTGATCAAGTTTAAATATTTGTGGAAGCTTCTATTTTAAGCTGATATTTGGAAGTTACTATTTTTGCTTTGTTCAATTCTCGCTTTTTCCGATGCCTAAAAGAAAAAGAGGAATTACAGGGGATGCTGCCAGTAGACGGGAGGCAATTATTAAACGTGAAAGGAGAGTTGTTGAAACTGAAGAAGAAAGAAGCCGCCGATTACAACTATGGCACAACGTGGCCTGGACAGAAGAGCGGAAGAAACAGAAGAATCAAGTAATAGCCGATTGTCAGACATGGCACAACGTGGGCAGGAGAGAAGAGCCGAAGAAACAGAAGAACAAAGAAATAGACGATTGGCAGTAATGGGACAACGTAGCCAGCAGAGAAGAGCCGAAGAAACAGAAGAACAAAGAAATAGCCGATTGGCAGTAATGGCACAACGTGGCCAGATGAGAAAAGCCGAAGAAACAGAAGATCAAAGAAATAGCCGATTGGTAGTAATGGCACAACGTGACCAGAGAAAAAGAGCGGAAGAAACAGAAGACCAAAGAAATAGCCGATTGGCAATAATGGCACAACGTGTCCAGGAGAGAAGAGCCGAAGGAACAGACGAACAAAGTAATAGCCGATTATCAGCCAAGCTACAACATGGAAGAGAACGCCGTCTAAATGTTATTGAATGACAAAATCACCATCAGATACAAACTTTTTATGCAGCTAGAACTGTTCTGAACTGAAGAACACAACTGTGGAGAAATGGACAATCTCTGTCTGAAATGCGGAGGGTTGTATTTCCGGGATGAAAAGAATACCAGAGGAATTTACACTGATTGTTGTCATAATGGAAATATAATTGAGCAGACTTCAGTTTATCCAGTGGAAATGAAAGGATTGATGGATGGCTCCGATGAATTATCAGTGCATTTCAAAAATAACATAAGGTCGTACCAGTGCTTCAATGGGTGCACAGATTGTACCGTCTACAGGGAGAGGAGCGTATTGCTTCAGAATTCATAGCCAAATTTATTACAGGACCTCTCATCTACACCCAGCTGAAGCAGGAGGTGAAAATACTAATACAATACACTTCAACAATATTATAACACACATTAGGCATGTGTCACGTGACCTTAGGTATTATTCGATTTAGCCCGCGCAACGCCGGGTCATACAGCTAGTAACTTATAACTATTTTAAGATATGCATTGATTTTTATGAAAACACGAAGCTTAGGGTGATATGAACTTTTAAATCAGTCAAAGACATAAGGATCATATTTGTAAATTATGTGAACATCTATTTCCTGATTGTTCTTTAAAATTTAATTATAAATTAGAAGTCTATCATAAGAATTACAAACAGATCTTTTGATTCTCTAATAAAAAGTAAAATTGTTTTACTGAGCATCGGCGAAACGTAGCGTGATTTTTCTTTCATAACTTAAGAGCCAGATATATAGGCCAACTTATATAAAAATTCCAGTTCAATATCGTTAATATGAACAAAGATATCAGCATTTAAAGAGCTTGAATTGCTTTTGATCTCTAAGAAAAACAAAATGATGAGGTTTCTTGCACAAATTCATATTTTGTAAAATTGAATCTTCGGAAGTAATATTGAATTTTATGAATGTTGAATATCCTGAATACTCACGTATATTTATAAATTAAATACACAATTTAAATTGTATTTCGATGATAACTTATTCGGAGGAAAAATACCCCGTTACCGTTCTTTGGTTTGACTGTGAATCCACAATTCCTTGAAAATAAAAAATGCAATTTTTTTCTTTACATATTTATTATCAGCTACATGTCTAATACTAGTTTTTGAAATAAATTTAGTAATTTTCAAAACGAAGCATATAGTGAACTTGAAAGGTTTAATGATATTCTGCCCTTGAAACTCTACACTATTCTACAATAACTTTTTTTATTTACAGTGTATCTGATTAAAATAAAGCAGATCAACGAATTGGAAAGTGGAAAATTCATATATTTTTTCCTATGAAAAAAGAGAAGATAATGGGCTAAACTGTTCATAAATATCAATTTAGTATTAAAGTAAAAAAATGGGACTGGTGATATAAGATGGATGCATTATCGGATTATTCCAGAATAAGCATTGCTATAAGTCACACGTGCATACAACGATACGCTGACAGATCAAACCTGGACGAATTATCTACACTTATCATTCAAAACTCCTTTCTGGCATAAGAGTTTTTTCCAATCTTGTGTCGAAGAAATTAACCAATTGCTCATTTAGCCAAATAATTAAATGATTTTCTCCATTTCAAAGATTTTTTAATTGTCCCCAAAATATCACACGCTACTGAGTGAGGTAGTAGTCTGCTTTAGCCTGTCAAAATCTTAATTTCAGCAAAGCTCATGGTTGAGGGTTGTTGTGCAGCTACTTTTTAAGGAGCACCCAAGGGTAGAAGTCTGACTTGGCTCCTATGCCTACTGACTTTAGCTGGGCATATTGGTCTGGCCTTCACACCTAGGGTGGTCCTGCCAGGAGAAAATCTCCCGATGTACTTCACCCAGACCGCCCCTGACCCCCCCCCCCCCGCCAAGTTCAGGCAGCCTGTAGGACTTGAGGGGGAAATCTTAATACGGCGCTGTCTAGATTTGTTAGCGGTCACCTGAGGAGTTGCTCCTTTAGCCGCGGTAACAAAGTTTTTCCGGTCTGCGTAAAGTGTGGAGTAGCGAGTGCGTCCCCAGAGCACATCCTCTCTTGTCTTCGCCTATCTAGGGAGACTTTCGAGACGGATCCTTTGCTTGCTCTCGTTTTCTTGAGGGTGAGTGGGCTCATGGATGGTGTCTAGCTGCCGTTAGACAGAGAGGGATTAGTAACAACAAAATCTTAATAAATGCTCTTTATAGGGACATATTTGAAAAATGCAGCAGGTAATCAGCAATAGAAACTAAACATTTATCAGCAAAACTGAGGAAAAAGTGATAATAATTCATGTAAATAATAAACATATTTTCAATAATAAGCCGATATTATTTAGTTACAATTTATTGAAAAGCATTTAGAATGTTAAAGCCACAAATGTGTCTCTTTACTTCGGTCAAATCCAAATCATATAGGTATTTGAGCCTTGAATCATTGATTCCTTAAAAACCTGTTCTTTAGAAATATAGAAAATTATTTTTTTAAACTGATAAATGGCATTCTGGTCTTATGACGATATTGCTTCGGTGCAAAAGATTAACTGCAATTAAAAAGTGTTATACTATCATATGCGCATGCGTTCAGAAGTTAAAAAAAATACACATCTTCACTGTATTCCATAGCCTGCCTATTAAATTGTACAAATTCCAGAATTCAAAATTAAGCATTTACTATAAACATATTTAGTACTAAAATAATATTTTTTGCAAATAAACTTCTTCTCCTGCTTCCTTTGCTTTTGCAATGCATGTTTGGTATCAAGAAAAAATAAATACTTTTGATAATCAACAATATTTTTAAAAATTTAAGTTTTTCTGAAAGACATTTCTATGCATAATATTTAGAATTTGTTCTACAATTTAGCAAAAATAATTCATAAAAAATGAGCAGAATAATGAAACACGAAGACATAATAATGAAATAAGAAAGTACATAATCATTGTTCTTACAAATTCCTTCCACCTTTGCAAAATAGTTCATGTATGCCGTTCTATTTAATAATAAAAAATCATTCATGTATACGGTTCTATATAATAATAAAATAAAAATGCATAATAAAAACACAAATAAAATTATCTTCGCTGTTCCTTTTTTTTTACTGTTCATAATTTTCTACAATATTCTCAATAGGTGAAACTGTTCAAAAACCTTAAAGCATTTTGAAACAACGTTGCCAAAGAAAGAAAATTTGAATAATTCAACAACTGTTGAAAAGAGGATCACAGCCTTTCATTTATATTCCTTTTTTCAATAATTAAATTCTGAAATACGCGAATAAAGCTTAAAACTCGTTTCGCTGCTGAAGGGCAATCGATAATTTTTATTTCTGTTCAGTTCCTTGAACAATTGTGAATTGAGAATAATAAGCCTAAGTTATATTCCGTTTATCTGTTGAAGAACCGCTCGTTGAAATCTGTTCTCATTAAATATAATGGAGAAAAACCTCTCTTTTTCGATTTTCGAAATAAAAAAATTATATGCATGATAAATTATTATTACAAAGAAAAATCACTGAAAATCACTAACTTCCAGAACCAGATAAATGAAATGTTTTTTAACTGAAGTGTAACTTATTGAATCTATTCTCCTTTAATTCAAAACCCTTCGCTCATTGCAATAAAAGCATACTTTCCGCTTTTTCGAATTCCCATATCCTTTTAAACCAACTAAAAAAGTGGCGTGATAAAAAAATCTTTACAGCATTTTTTTTATTTTTTCTAAGAATATAAAGCAAATATTGTAAGGGCACTTACTACCTTTCCTTTATCCTTTTATAAATACTGCCAACAATCGAGAAAAACGTTGTTTTTTTTAAACGCTTTACTTTGTTTCCTTTAAGAAAAGAAGTAAATAAAAACGTTTCCAGTAGACAATACAGCAATTAGAGATCACGTTTCATTCACAAAAGAGCTTATCCTTCTCTTTCAATCCTATCATCAGCATTATACAATACCTACCAAAGAAAAGATTTTTTAATAAGATATTTCTTTGTTTTTATAAAAGAAATCGTTGAATATATTTCCAGGCAAGCGAGAAACTGCTAAGGAAGAAGTATATTTAAATATGCTTCAGGAATATATTTCTCTTTCAGGAATTATTATTTCACGCGGGAAATACATTTCAAATCTAAGTGAAATATGTTTTCATTTATTCCATTTTAAAGCAAATTGAAAGACCTTTATTTCTCTCTTTTTCATTATTTTTATTTAAGGTTTATATAATCATCGCTACGTAATTGATATCAATATTAAAAGAAACATAAACAATTTTAAAACATTTTTTCTCGATTCTTGATACAAACAGTATACATATAATCATATAACCAATTCACGTTAGTTTCATCAGTTGTACACTCAAGGATAATCGTGCTCTGGATACAGTAGGCATTCTGGATTTTTTTAAAGTAATATTTTCCAGATTTTTGGAATATGGTTTCCTTATTGTTCTCAAATTCTGTTTTAAAAATAAATATATGTTTCAAACAATACTTCAAAACTTTCATTTAAAAAGATTTAAAGTTTTTAGACGATATAAATTTGAAATCAGAGTTCAAACAAAGTTTATTTCCATTTCTAAGATTTTCTTATATATTTTTATTAGTAGTAACATTTTATTTAAATAAAATTATATGTGATGTTTTTGGGTCAGGAAATGTGGTAATTGTGTATTAGATCATCGATCATTAAACTGCCGATCATCTTCGCCAGATAAAAAAAAAGTCCCATGAGGACGCACCAATCAGTTTGGCGCCAAACTGTCTGTAAGCTAAATTGTTTATAACCGGTAAATTTGCGCCAAACAGATTGGCGTTTTCGCACCGAAATGCTGTTCAAGGCAATTTTGATAAACATTTTATAATGAATAACTGGACAGCTTATCAAATTTCTTTACAAACAAAACAAAACCATTCAAGATCTTCCTACTATTAGTTTCTCATCTTCAAAAATTATTACTAGGCATACGGCAAGCTCTAAATTAATATTTGAAGGATAAAGTTAAAAACCATTGTCTGCATAAAAATATTTTTCTGATCATACTAAATTTTCATTTAGTGGCAAGGAAAAATATAAAAGCAGTATTTCTCAGAACTTAACCTTCTCATTATAGAAAAAATCAAATTAAAGTTAGAAATTTATATTTTAAATGTTGAGAAAGAAAAATAAATACTTTATTATATGATATAATTAACACAAATTAGCTTTTAACAAATTATTTAAAAATATTATACGGTAATAAATGGCATATTTATGAAACTTATAGGAAACACTATCTTAAATTTAGCCAAGATTACTTCCCATATAGTATTTTTCAAATAAATCTGCATTCTTCATTTTATTCAAGTTGTTTGAACGTCAAAACTATATCCCATCATTGAACTATGGAAATCTATGTAGAATATTCACACTAACCCAGAAACTATTGTTGCATACCAAATTATTTTCATATTTTCCTTTGTTTATTCGCAGAAAACATGCACAGCATTGATATATTTTATTAATAAGGGTTTTTAATTTCAGTTTAAAATGAAAATATCCCGTGTTCTAATAAAGTATATGTGAGTTAATGCATCTAAAATTCTTTTTAGACTCTTTCTCTTTTTAGGCTCTAGATATTGAAATCTAATTAAAAAATATAAAAGTAGCCAGGATCGCTGCATTTAAGGATACAAGCATAATTCCGTCTTAATTTAATCTCTATTTACATCTTATCATGGGCAACAATTTTTTAATTAACATCTTTTGATAAGAACGAAGTTTACGAATACAGCTTTTATAATAAAATTTTTGAAATTTTACAAACGTATTCATTCACACATACTGTTTAACGTCCATTCATCCAGAAAACACAGCAAGCATCATAAACACAACTCGAATTTTTATATCCACTTTTCATAACCAATTTAACAATTACGAAACTTGTAACAGCAACTCGGAACTGTTTTCTCTCACGAAGCTTATGTTTTTAATATGCTTTGCATGTTTGAAGCAAATACGAAAAGCAAACTTCAGAAATTGAAATTTTTATTCTTATTGCGACTTTAAAGAATAAAATTCTTTTGGAAGTACTTCACTTAAATTGAAAATGTGCATTTTGTTTTATCTCGTGAGATTCTTTGTGAACATATTCTTTTTTTGAAAAAACAGAAGTATCTCAAATAACCAGTTTATAGTAGCAGATAAAAACAATTTTATATGTAAGTGCTTTTAAAAACTAAGAGAAAGAATAAAAGCTACGAAGGATGTATTTTTTGAAAAATATGTTCATGAAATATATTTCATTTTTAAATAAAGCTATATTTAAATTTCTTTCTCTCAGACAAACACTCAAATAATATAAATGTTAGTGTCGTTTATCTTAATTATGTATAGTCTATCTGAATTGATTTTGAAGAAAGAAAATTTTAACTTTTACTGATACTGAATGGTCAGATTTCTTAAGGTCTGATAAAATTTGCCTTATTTCTACAAATTATTAGTTAAAAAATTAAGAAAATGATGCATTTTAAATAACATTTTACACAAATAAACATTTTCATTTAAATATGCCGTGTAAACATAACGTACTGTTTAGGAACGGATTCCGAGACTACCACTTTTGGACGAGTAAACATAATGTTTAATTCTTCTAAAATTTTTCTGAGACTTCCGTCATGGGGATTGTAAGGTATGTGGGCTGGGTGTAAAGCGTTTAAAAACGTGTAGATTTTAGTAATAAATATTTTGGAAAGACTCTCCTTATATTTAGCAACAAATATTTTGGAAAGACTGTCCTTGTATTTAGTAATAAATATATTTTTAGAAATATAGTTGCCAGAGCACAAAATTAGGAAATTATCATTTATGTCCAATCAAAAAAAGCATCAATATAATTTGTAGTATTACGAAATTTAGAAGTGTTGCAGTTAGAGTCACTATTTTAAAGCTTCTATAGCCCCTATTCGACTGGCTAAAGCTGATACTCTCGATTTTATTCTCTCTTTTTTTCTTTTCTGAAATCTAGCGATTGTTTTAACTTTTTTAAAGAAATACCTGAGTGTCACCTTTCTCCAAATCATAACTAAATACTTACATATTCATATACATACCCAAAGATAAACCACGGGTTCTCCAATACAAAAAGATAAGTATAAATGCATTTAAGTTTAAAAGCAAGTTTAGCTTTACTTATAATATTTTCTTCAAACCTTGCACGTTTCACTATAATTATCGAAATAAAATACAATGCACTATTGTTTTAAGAATCGTTTATTATATGAATGTTTTACGATTATTTTTCTGTTTATATTATGTAAGAAAAACAGGAGGAAGAAAAAAAATCGTGAAAACAAAATGTGATTTACTTTGATGTGAGGCTACTTGAATATCTGTGCCATACGCAATGTATAAAAAGGGCTAAATAATACGAACATTATTTTTCATATATCAATGTTGCTTACTCAGTAAATATTAAGGCAAATAAATTTGTAAAAATATGCAAATGTAAAATAGAAATGAAAATCAAGCATTGCCAAATGTCTATGAAAGTCAGAACAACTTCAGTAAACTACTTTTGAAATTTTGTTAAGCTTTAGTAAACTGTTTTAAATAATGATTTCCATATACTGTTTCATCATAATAATTGTCTTACAAAAATTCCTGATATTTTTTGTGTTTCTAGATTATGGCATTAGCATTATACAGCGAGGGCCCGAATTAAACCAGTTCAGTTATTTCATAAATGAAAATTTTGCGTAATATTAATCGAAAGATACCTGTTGAATTATATATTAGTAGTGTTGTATCCTAGGTTTTTGAAAAGAAAGACTTGGTGTTTCAAGATCATATTTGAGTTAGAAATAGTTCATCACTGTTCGCCATTCTTTCTGTGTTCTTGCAACGATGGAATCGTATAAGAGCTCTGAAAAAACAAAATGCTGTCTGCGTTTCATGAAACTCATTCCGCTGTGCAATTTCGATAAAATTTCAGTCGAGAAAGCAAGAAAAGTTATTCGAAAAGAGACACAACATTCAATACACTTGATATGATCTATGTGAACATGCTTTTAAACATATGATAAGAATTGATTTACCAGAGTAACAAAAGGTAGCAACATTGAGCATTTGTGTCAAAGGCAAACTTTGTGGATTCGATTTCTTATAATCCTGTATATGTTCATGTTTGATCATATAATTACGCATAGTAAACATTATTTTCTATTTGTGTCCATTCTAAATAATAAAACAATGTTGTGATATATATGTTATCATTTCCTATTTTCAAAAGAGTAAACAAAAGGACTCACTTGCTGCTTTTTATAATTGTGTAAAGAGTATTACAGAATGTATTCTTTCGTTATTTCATTTAAAAAAATTCCCATAAAAATAATATGTGTTTTACTCGAGTTCATTACTTTTATTCATTTATGAAAAAAATTCTGTATAGAACTTTGAATCAAAATGTTTATCATTTTCCAGATAAGGAACCTTTATAATGTCACGAACAATATTCTTTTATTTTAATTTGTTAAAAGTTATCGATTTTTTTAATACATTTCTCAGAAAATGAATAGAGACCCAAGTCTACATTTGTTAAGTAATATCAATGTATATACTCATTGCAAGAGAAATGAAATTGAAGAAAATACTTGCCTTTTTTAAGAAAACAGAATGCCGTTTGAAATATAAACACTTCTTAATATCATTAAACAGAAAGGGGGAAGTGAAAAAAGCAATAAGATTTCAAAAAATTATTTTATTTCAAAACTTTACGTATTTAACGTCTTCTTTATGTGTAGAGCTTTATAAAAATTATCTGAAGGAATATACATCCCAAAATATGTAGAATAATTTTTAAAAAGGTTTCATCATACTGTGCGTGCCAAAAGTTTAAGCACAACAATAATTTTAAAATAAAACCATAAATATCCACTTTATTTCAACGTGTCGTTGATATGTATACAAAAATGCAATTTTAAAATCATATTGAACATTACTAACTTTAAAACTTTATTTTTAATCAGAAGTTTTAAGAATAGAACGAAAATTTCTGTGTCAAAAGTTTAAGCACAAAAATGCTTTTATGCTAATTAATGAAATCACGCAAACATTTGCGCACTTATGTGATATCTACGTTTATACTAAAAACCTGACTGTTGGTTTGATATTAGCAAAATGGCTAGGTCTAAATAATTTTCATATGAAGAAGCATCAAAATTCTGGTGTATGGGAGCAAAACAGATGACCATTTCTCTGAAATTGCAGCTGCATTAAAGAAGTTGAAACGTAGAATTTATTAAATAATAGCTCGTGATAAAAACTTCAAGCGCAAATCTTGATCTGGAACATCTGCTGCTATGACTGCCACACGAGAAACTTGGCTTCAACTGGGAATTATTGTCTTTCAAAAATTAAAAATATAATTGGAAGACAAATATTGCAGAAAAAGTATTCGTAGAAGAATTTTAGAATCGGTATACATAATTAAGCGTAAGAAGCACGATACCTTGTTTGGAACCAGACCATAAATAAGCTGGATTACAGTGGGCTCAATAGCACCTGTCACTTGGTGATATTGTCCCATGTCCACTGAACCGGTTCTGTTACCGTAATGGCATCAGGAGCAAAGAAACTATTGTAGAAGAATTTTAGAATCGGTATACATAAAAAGAGTAAGAAGCACGATACCTTGTTTGGAACCAGACCATAAATAAGCTGGATTACAGTGGGCTCAATAGCACCTGTCCTCATGGCGTGATATTGTCCCATGTCCACGACGCAGTTCTGTTACCGTAATGTGCAGTCAAAGAAAACTATTTGAAGAATTTATGAATCGGTATACACAAAAAAGAGTAAGAAGCACGATACCTTGTTTGGAACCAGACCATAAATAAGCTGGATTACAGTGGGCTCAAGTAGACTGTCCCTTGGTGATATTGTCCCATGTCCACTGAACCGGTTCTGTTACCGTAATGGCATGGGCAAAAGAAATCTATTGTAGAAGCGAATTTTTTTTAGAATCGTACATAAAAAAAGAGTAAAGCAACGATACACTTGTTGTCTGGACAGACCATAAATAAGGTGGATTACAGGGGCTCAATAGCACCTGTCCCTTGGGTATATTGTCCCATGTCCAACTGGAACCGGTTCTGTTACCTATGGCATCAGGAGCAAAGAAACTATTGTAGAAAGAATTTTAGAATCGGTATACAACAAAAAGAGTAAAGTGCACGATACCTTGTTTGGAACCAGACCATAAATAAGCTGGATTACAGTGGGCTCAATAGCACCTGCCACTTGGTAATATTGTCCCGTGTCCACTCAACCGGTTCGATTGCCGTAATGGCATCAGGCACGAAGACATGGAGGGGCTTTCTGTCACTTGGTGATATGTGACATATTGTTTTATTGAGCGATGGGCCGCGGTAGCCTAGTGGTAAGGTTTCGGCTTTGGGGCCACAGGGTTGCAGGCTCGAAACCTGATTCCACTGAAAATCTACCGTGTATGAGGACTGTTGCACGCTAAATCATACGTAGTGTCCAAACGTCCTCCCGTTGGTGTGGCGTGGAAGTCTGGAGAGAGGGCGCCAGCTCAGGTGTCGTCCTCGTCATCTGACCGTGGTTCAAAATTACGAGGTCCCTCCCAAAATAGCCCTCTTGTAGCTTCAAAACGGGACGTTAATATAACTAAAGTAAGCTAAAGGAAAGTAAATAGCGATGAAAAAAATGGAATTTGGGCGATCGTGATGGATTCGCATGCAATTAACATGATCTTTGCAAAGAATCAAGGAGCATGTTTAGTAGACAACATGATGGTGGATAAATGATGGTATGAGGAGCGATTTGTTTCAATGAGCAGATATCCCTAGCCTTCCTCAGTGAGCGGCAAAAATCTGAAAACTACCAAGAAACACTTGCCAATCATTTGCTTCCTTTTGGGAAAATTTTAGTGGAACAGATTGGGCTATTCAACATGACAAAGATTCAATCAATGCCTCCAAATCCGCTTCACAATGGCTTAGATCGTACATGGTATAGGGTTTTGAAATGGCCGTCCCTAAGTTCTGATTTTCTCCCCATAGAAAACTTATGGGATATCCTCACGCGATCATTTTATCAAAATGGTAAGCAGAATTCTTCATTTGAAGAACTGAGAGCGGCCATTGAGGATGCTGATTTGAACAACAGACAGATCATATGTGTTATCGATGGAAAACCGTGCGTTTCACCTAATTCAATCTAAAAGAACAACAACCAAGTACTAACATTTTATTTTTTACTCGACTGAAAAAAGATAAATGTCTTTGTGCTTAAACTTTTGACGAACCTATTTCTGTGTTTTTTGCTATATTCGATAGTGGAAAATAAAGTTTCAAATATGACTGTATCAAAAATAATTTCAATTCTGTAGTTTTTTACATACATTAAGACTGGCTTAAAATAAAGTGAATAATTAAAGTTTTATTTTAAAATTAATGTTGTGCTTAAACTTTTGACAAGCATTGTATGATTAGGTTTAGTAAAATATTCCATTTACTTTTATATACAAAGAGATTTAAAAATTACAACTTTCAAACATAAATTATCTCTTAAATAGGGTTTATTTAATTAATAATTTTTCTCTTAATAATAATAATTAATCTTTATTTTTAATATATAAAATCAGAGAGGGATAGATTTAGATACAAATAGTTAGATAGATATTGGCTAAAATAAAATCTTTGGCATGTTTCAAACATTAAATTCTTGAATCGAACAGTTTCAGCGTTTGATTTATTATGGGGAGTTGGAACCCGAAGTCCGTTAACCCTAACCCGGTTACTTCGATGTACCTTTTCTCAAATTTTGTTATACATTCATGTTTGAAATTTTTTATACAGGTAGAGTACATAAGTACATAGAGTACTGAAATGATTTTTAAAAAATTCAAAAACTTATTTTTCACAATTTTTTTTTTGTGTCAGAACAAAAAATGTGAAATTGGCAATTTCGATGTACCTTTCATCAAAATCTGTTATACATACATGTTTGAAATATTTTATGGAATTAAAGTACATCTTTTTCATTATACTGAAATGAACTTTTAGTTAATTTTTAATTTTTTATAAATTTACAAAACATTTCATTAGACTTAGTGACATTTTACACTATTTTGACACAAAAGAATTGTGAAAAACAACAATTTGAGATTTTATTAAACATCATTTCAGTATAATGAAAAAGGTGTACTTTACTTGTATAAAAAGTTCCAAATAAGAATCTAGAACAGATTTTGAGAAACGGTACCTCGAAATTGCCAATTTCACATTTTTTGTTCTCACACAAAGAAATTTGTAAAAAAAAATATGCTCTTGAATTTTTTTAAACATCATTTCAGTATAATGAGAAAGATGTACTCTACTTGTATAAAAAATTTCAAACATGAATCTATAACAGATTTTGAGAAAAAGTACATCGAAGTAACAGGTTTAACGGACTTAGAGTTCCAACTCCCCTTATTTGACTGATCAGATAAAAATTACAGGCAATAAAAAAATACAGGAATATTATTAATCGATTCTCAAATATCAAAAAAATTTTAAGCATACAATAACATAAAATATTAAGCAAAATTTCAGAAGACACAAGATGTTGAATGAGTCACACAATATGCTGAGAATCAGTTTTATATTACGTCTGCAATTAAAAAATTGTTTAAACTTTATTTATCATATTCGCGCGTCACCGAGAAGGAAAATAATCTATACTAAATCTAGTGATATGAAATATTTCCTTAAAATATATTTGATAGTTTTTCAGAAAGAACATGTAAATATACGCTTTAACAAATCTTTTATTTACTGTACAATAAACATTCATACTCTTCTTTCTTTCGTTTTGTAATATACAGAAGTTAAATTTCTGAATAGAAATAAGCAACTGGGGGTGATAAGACCAAAAATTCTTTTATAAGATTCATCTGTTTGCATCTGTTGAAAGATATTTTGTTTAATTAGGAAGAAACTTGGAAATAATAAAAAACCGCAATTAATTCTTTTGAAAAATTATTTACTTATAAGCCACAGCGACCCACTCATCCATACGGTAAGGAGTGTTTTAACGTTCAACGGGAAAGAGCAAAAAACAGTTGTACAATATATATACTTACTCAAAATACAGAATATATGCATAATAAAAATACAATCACCCAAAAAATAATATATGGTAAGTATATAATCAGATATATATATATGTACAACGAAATCAAAAAACACTTTTTTTCCTTTTTCAGGAGAGGGGCTGCCAAGAATGCATTATTTTGGTAATTTTGACCCCTCCCCCCCTTTCAGCAAAAAAATACAAATCGCAAACCCCTTATAATTACGTAAGCAAACGACAACCCCCCCCCCTTTCTTTTTCCACAAACGTTATAACAGTAATAATCTAATTTAAAAATTTTAGGACTAACCTTCAAATAAAAAACTTTAACCTCGGCTTAAAATGAAAATATATATATATTTAATTTCCACAATTGTTTTAAGAAAATTCTTTAGTTTATCGCAATTTTAAAAATCTCAAGTTTAATTTTCTTTACAACTGAATTTTTCTTAAAGTTATTTTTGCAAGTACAAAGAGATTTCTGTACAATAGTGGTGTAGTTCCTCGTAAGCACCCTATAATCCCCTCCCTTTGTCAGCAAAATAAGCAAATCGTAACAACCCTCTCCCCCCCCTTGAAGTTACGTAATATTTGAACGGTCCCAGAGTAACTTATTAATATTCTTAAAATAAATTTTAAAATTGGAAGTTTTTTATTGACAGTACACTTGTTTTGTTTTTATTTGTGCTCAGACTGGATAGCTTTAATAAATAATATTCTGTAAAAATCGATTCTGTATTAGCCGAACAATTTCCCTCATACAGATGATTTTCTCATAGCCATAGAAACGTATGAGTATTCTAATCTTTATAAAAGACTCCAGAAAGGCTTTCAGAAAATGTAATAAGTTGAAACTCAATGTTAAGTATTACTCTGTATTGTTCCGCAATGTCTAAGAAAGGAATAACATCAATTCTAATGGTTATATTTACACGTAAGGTACTTTAGAATTTTTTTTAATGGCAGACACCTGGCATTTTTCCATCATTACGGCAAGTACTATGAGATTATGTGAATAATGAAATACTCGAGCAACATTTTCTACAATAAAATAAGCTCCAAAAGAGACAATTCGAAAAATTGTTTACATCATTAATTCAATACGAATCGTTTTTCATTTATTTACTACTATTAAGCTTACCAAATTAAATACACAAGTGGCGAATAAATAACGGAATTTTATTGGCAAAAAAATGGCTTCGTCATTACCTTCTTCTTTTATGTAATAGGGTAAACTGCAAATTCAAATAGACAACATTAAGGAAATTACTCTAGAGCATTTTTTAGTTTTCTTGCAGTCGAGCAGTCGGAATTATTTTCTATGTTAATCAGGAATTTTCTTTAGCATTCTATATCGAATACTAGTATATTTTTAAAATATCACCATTATAAAGTCTCTCTTCCTCTGAATTTCAATTTACTTCAAATTCCTAGAATTTTGAGCAGAGTATAAAGTTTAACTTTACTCAAAAATTTCCGTGAAGCTTTTAATAGTGAAAGTAATGCATTTTATAAGTGACAGTGACAAAGTAGTGCAACATACTTTATTACTTAAGGAAATCTCTAAGGTTGTTTTATTTTCTTTCATTAGCATTCCGAGTTCATTTTAAATAACACATAGGGTAGACCGGGGCTAGTTGGTCATAGGGGCACGTTGGGTCAGTCGGATTATTTTAAATACTTTCCGATAGATAGCGTTGTTACTCCAGCCAAGTATGTGTCATCCACCCTTCCTTCTTTCCCGTAAAGGTCATTGGAATAGCAGCGTCTATTAACGAACTAGCTGGAATTTTCAAATTTTTGCCAAGGTGAGTAACTTTCCTTTCTTATAAATAATCTTATTTTTCTATGTTTTTATATTACAATTTCCATTTTTACAAATAATATTCTGAAAGATAACTGTTCATAGTTACTGTAGGGCATGTTTGTTTAATTAAATACTTTCAAAGTAAATTCGTACACCCATCGGAAACAAAAATGGCGACATGGGGTAAGTTGGGCCACTTCGCATGGGGCACGTTCGGCCGGCTGCCCAACTTGCCCCGTAGAATGTTGATCCTGTAGAAATGGCAAGCGAACGTGCCACGTAGTATCTCCAAAGCCGAATTGTAACGAATGAAGTCTCGAAATCAATTCATTTATGTAACCGTTCTTTCAATTTCATGTATATTTATTCTTTTTTAATTTCTTCTATATTCAAAGGAAGAAAGTATTGATGAAGGTTAAAATTTGCAAATTGAAATCACATATCAAATATCCCATTGTTATTAAAAGACAATAATTTTGCTAAAATATTTTAAATTGATATGCATATAGAATTTAGAGTTCAGTGTTAGTAATATTTTTTAAAGATTTTAAAATGTTCTTTTAATTTTGAGATGGGATTACGCCGAATTAATATATGGCATGTCCATTATGAATAACTATAATGATTCAATGTTGCTGTAAAATATATCTGAATCAATGTTGCTGTAAATATAGCGATATATAAATATATCTGAATTTATGGGATATGCAGCAAATTTAAAATGCAAGATAATTGTTAAGAAAATCTAAGCTGATTCCATCTCCATTAAAAAAAGTGCTGAACAGAATGCGCTGCTATTATTTTACGATAATTTTAAAAATTGCATCTCGGTTCTTGTTGAGTAAAAATGCATCGGATTTGTATCTGTAACCTAACTGTGAAAACTAATATTAATTATATTATTAAAATTATTTATTATTTAACTTAATAATATTATTTATATTATTTTTTGAATTAATATTATTTATATTATTCTTTAAATTAATATTATAATTTATATTATAATAATAATATTTTTATTTATCTGCCTTAAATATAAAAATATGGAAGAATTTTTTGCGATAATCACAACATGCTTCTTTGTTTCTGTTGCAGGGTTACCTTCCAAGATGTTTTGCCATTATGTTAGAAAATCGGATAGAGGGAATGCTTCTTCTTAACCCTTTATGTCCTGACGGGACATTAAAGTCCCACTTTTATCACGCTTATATCTTTGTATTATGACCTTTTTCCTTGGCGGAATTCGCAAAAATACGCTGAAATACGCTAGTTCCAACAGCAAGCAGTAGATAGCAGTTGAAGGCAGGAATTTAAAAAAAATTGTTAATTTAATTAATTAAGTTATTTTAATTAATTAAAAAGGTTTTCTTTCTCTTTCCTGGGGTTATTCTGCCTGATAACTTATCTAATAGTTCAAAGATAAAATTGCAAATTCGCTGGTAAATTAATTTGGGACATAAAGGGTTAAGCAATGAAAGCTGCTGTTTTAGAAGTGAAGCTGTAATGATGAAAATTGTGACGATGCAGTCATTTAATTATGTTTTCCACATAAAACTTATTAATTTTGTATTTTCAATTTCTTGGTTTTTTGCTTCACTTAATTTTACAATTTTATAGCTTCATCAAGGAATGGTGCATGAAAGAGATTTTCCTTTAGGATATCTTGTGTTATCATTCGCAGGAAATGAAAAGTAACATATGATAAGATTTTTTTATGTTTCTTCAATTATACCTTACCAGAACATTAAATAAGTGATGGGCCCAACTTACCCCGTGATGTGGCCCAACTTACCCCGTAGTCGGGGCAGGTTGGGCCACGCGACTTGGTATCAGTTTAAGCTTATAAATTAATATTAATAGTTAATATTTTCAAATGTTATTATGGTGAATTCTTCCTGAAGGTACACTGATAGTGTTTGCATTAAAAAAAATTTTAAATGTTGAATTGTAATTTTTTAAAAATTCTTAGAAGAAAAAACGGCCCAACTAGCCCCGGTCTACCCTATATTCCGAATTCCAATTTGCTTTTCGGGGAAAAGTAAAAATGCCAGCTCGGAAAAAGTCAAACAGAAACTCTACTTTGAATAGAGAAATTACTGCACGATTAAGCAAAAAGCTAAATTTATTATAATCGTTCAAAAATATTTTTAAAATAATTTATTAATGAAATTCTTGTAAAAATTTAGAAACGCATTAATCCTTTTCAGTCCAACAAAATTTTAATTATGAAATTTCTGTGGTTCCTTTTGCACCTATAAAAAATTATACATACTTAAAAGCCACAATGCACCTGATATGATAAAGACTTATATTTAATCGGAATACTTCTTTTGCAATGAATTTTGATTTGGTACACTGACTACAACGAAGTCGCACGCTAAGCTTGCTAAAATTCTCCTTAAAAATTTAAATAATGGGCATGACATTATGACCGTGGAATATGGAGATGATTTATTAATATGTCAGACACAAAAGTCAGTGGAGTGCAATTAAAAGTACAAAGAAATATCTGAGTTCTGCATACGAACTTAAGATCTTAAATTTGTTGAAAAGTTCCAATTATTTTGAATATAAAACTTGATAACTAGAACTTTTTGTCATTCTTTTGAAATATTTTCATATTAACCCTAAGGGATTTGTCTTTTCTTCTGAAAACCAAATTAGTTTAACTAGTAAAAATGCAGTCTCCGAAATACTACAGTTTAATGTACTCTATACTATTCTTTGAAGTTATATAGGCAATTAAAAAATACAGGGTTTCCACACTTATCGTGGTCCAATAGCTAATTTCTAAACCATTAGAGATGGACATATAGTTCCAATTGGAAAAATACTTTAAATGAAGGGACGAATTATAATATATGTTATTTGAGTGAATAAATATATTCCTGAGAAGGTCATAAAATCTAACTTTTTATACAGTCCCCCGGTCCTATCAATCATATTTAGTAAACTATTTTTAACACTCTAATATATTAAACAAAAAAGTCCACTCTTCTGCGACGACTAAAACTGACCGAGTTATGGAGCTTTCAATGTCGCTGACTTAGACCACTTTACACCATTTCAATAACCATCATGTAGACGATCCACCAATCAATGCGCAGCATTTGCTCGAAGAGGCCACTGATTGGTTAAAAATCATGAAATTCAAAGTTCCATAACTCGCTCAGTTTCAGTCGCAGAAGAGTGGGACTTTTTTTGTTTAAAATGTTAGAGTATCAAAAATATTTTATTAAATATGACAGATAAAACCGGGGGAATGTATAAAAAGTTAAAATTCGTAACTTTTTCAGAAATATATTTAGTGACTCAAAAAACATAAAATATAATTTTTCCCTTTATTCAAAGCATTTTTCCAATTGGAACTATATGTCTATCTCTAATGATTTAGAAATTAGCTATTGGACCACGATAAGTTTGGACACCCTGTATAGTATGTAATAAGAAAAAGTAAGTTCAATTTAGAAAGTCGAAATAATAAAACTTATAATTTATAATTTTTTTTATTTAGTAAATAAAATTTTTCTATTTACTGAAAAACTTTGTTTTTGTTTTGTTTTTATAACCGTTAACACAGGTTAAATAAGTCAATCAATTCGTGAAGCTATTTATCTGTGAGATGTTAACAAATTAATATTTAAAGCAAATATCCATCAAATGTTACAAATCTTATTCACTGACAAATATAAATGTATGACATCATCTGTTTTGAAAAACGAGTTCTACATTTTAAAAATATAACATTTATAATATTTCAATGACTCTCCATCGCACACAAAAAAAATTTAAATTAAGAAATCAATATTTCGCTAATTGTATTTAGTGTAGATAACAGTTTTCAATGCTTCTGACTTTAGTATAGAAGGAACCCGACTAACTCTGATTCTTTAAAGACGCAAAGTAAACACAGAGCTAATATCTTAAATAGCTATTTACTGCAACTGAACAAATATAAATCCTTCTAATAATAACGCACGATCATAAAATTCAAACTAACCAGGAACTCAATGCGGTAAACGTCAACTTCCTCTTACCAATTTAAAAGTGGTTTGTAAACTTTCACCATTCACTTTTTACTTTCAATATTTGACGTTTAAATATTTTTTAATAATTTCTCAAAATGTCTGGTATGTCTAAAATTATTCAAGATGTCCAAATTTCTTTAAAATTTTCTCGAAATCTCTGGATGTAACCCTACGTTAAGCCTCATTGTAAAGTAGGTATTCAAGCGAAATTATTCCTTAACTTGGTGTTTGTCTTGGGGACTGAAAAACCTTAAATACAGTTAAACGTTTATAACAACAGTAATTGATGGCAATGATAATACACTGCTATGATTTTTCATGAATATGGTATAATAAATTTAAATTCGGCAATTTATACTATTGCAAATATAAGAAATAATGGTAATTAAGGAAAAAGAAGAGAAAATAGGAACAATAAAGTAAATACAAAACAAAGAAACTGTCAGACATTTTCTAAAAATTTAGCAATAAATTTATTTTAGGATTCCATATTAGGTATTAGTGTCGCTAGGTATTTTTCCAATTCCATACCATGATCTCAAATGATTCTACCCCGATTGGTGTGCGTTTAGTCATCTGCAGTTGGCAATACTTTGAATACAAATAAAACGGTTTTTGATACACATCTGCAGTGACAGCTTGCATAAAAACCAATCCCACTATTGGCGCCTATGGGAATGTCTTTTACCACGCCAAGTTGATCATTGTGCCTGCTAGGGTTTCCGTGTTTACTTTGATTGGCGCGAAACTGAATTTTTTCTTCATCGTGTTTTGAAAACCTTCCATCTTTATTTACAATTAACAACTAATAAAAAATTATTTTCAACTTTTAGACACTCAAGAAGGAATTCATTCTACTTTAAGTCACACACATACACACAAAAAAATTACAAAGTAGAAATGTTTACATCCTTATAACAGATTGCATGTCTCGGTCGTTGTCGAAATAGAAAAACTTTACAAAGCATTTCTCGCCAAAAAAGCGAAATATCGCCAAATATTGGCATCGAAAACACTCCTCATAGGCGTCTATAGTGGGATTGGTTTTTATGCTGACAGCTGGTGTACATGATTTTGTCGGTTAGAGATGACGTGCACGAGATCGGGATATGAGTTCTGGCAATGTTTTTCGTATTAGATAAATGTTTTTTTAAGTTATTTTATTTTTAACACGTTTTTATTAACTCGCTTTCTTGTCTGTCTGTCTGTCTGTCTGTCTGTTCGGTACAAATCTTGCGATCGATTTTAAACTAACTTCCCGATGAGCTGGAGACTTGAAACTTTAAACATAGTTCAGAACTAGATGACAATGCATTATTAATTCACTTTCTTGTCTGTCTGTCTGTCCGTTTGTCTGTCATTTCATGTTTTGCATGACGCATCCGCAGTACGTTTTTCATTATATCTCGAAAACTATTAACATTACAGACTTGGTTCTTGGGTATGTGGATGACCCATGGGATCATCGAAGTGAAGCTTCCCATATTTTAGCCATATCTTTGCGCTGCGCAGGTACGTTTTCATTATATCTCGAAACTATTAACATTACAGACTTGGTTCTTGGGTATATGGATGGACCATGGGATCATTCAAGCACCCCATATTTTAGCCATATCTTTGCGCATGCGCAGTACGTTTTCATTATATCTCGAAAACTATTAACGTTACAGATTTGGTTCTTGGGTATATGGATGACCCATGACATAGGTCATCAAGCACCTATATTTTAGCCATATCTTTGCGCATGCGCAGTGCGTTTCATTATATCTCGAAAACTATTAACATTTCAGACTTGTTTCTTGGGTGGACCATGGGATCTTCGAAGCACCCCCATATTTTAGCCATATCTTTGCGCATGCGCAGTACGTTTTCATTATATCTCAAAGGTCTCTGCGTCACATAACTTACTTTTTCAGGAAAATAACAATTTTTTATTTATGATCAGGTGAAGAGAAACTGAAATAAACCTGAAATTTGTCACATGTCTCCGTCATAATCTCATCAAGATGTTTAAAATCGATTGCAAAATTTCACACACAGAAGACTAAAAAGCAGAAAATAATTATTTAAAAAAATAAAAATTTTAATAGACCACGTTTTTAAAACGGACTAAAAAGTATAAAATAATTTCTTCTAGCCCCATACAGATTTATAACCCCATACAGATTTAAAACGAAAAACGTGGGGCGCATGCAATATTTAATAGTAAGGAGTGTAGGGAGTAGCTGTCATTGAGAAAACTCACACAACAGTTCATATCATTTCCATTGCAATAAAATTGTTAGTGACTGAAATAAACTATTTATACATCAATTATCTATTACATGCGCCCCACGTTTTTCGTTTTAAATTTGTATGGGGTTATAAATCTGTATGGGGCTAGAAGAAATTATTTTATACTTTTTAGTCCGTTTTAAAAACGTGGTCTATTAAAATTTTTATTTTTTTAAATAATTATTTTATTACTCCAGTTAAGAGTATTATGATATGGATTAATAATTTTTCACAAAACCTGATCTCGTAACTGTGCCAAATCTACTAAATTTTCACTGTCAATTCTGCTAAAAGGGTGAAACACACTCTTGTCGATAACAGGAATAAATAGGAAAATATGAACATTTGACGCATCGTCGTTTTCGTTATTGCGTCATGCCTTCGTTAGCCTCATGTACAAAATATGACAAATTCTAGGGTGGTAAGACTCCATTGGCCAATATGTATTATTAACCAAATCGCATTAAATCTGGTCTATCTAATTTTCTAGATAAATATTTCCTTACTATTAATGACAAATTGCACTTTTCAACAAAGTAGAACATCCAAGAGGAAAAAACCCATTCAAATACAGAAAGAATTTATAAATATTAATAAGACTAGAAATTCACCCGTCATGGTATAAACGGTGAAAATTGCTTCTTCATGCGAGAGATTTCCCGTCAAATTTGAAGTGTTTAAATACATATATATGGAGAGAAATGTTTAACATTGATTGAAAACAAAATAAACATATGTTTTATGACGGGTAATATTTTTATTTACATATTTCTTTATTCAAAAAACCTCTTGGTAAACAACATTTCGTGTGAAATATTTTTCGTTGTCTAATAATTTTATTAAAATTCAATAGCCATGAAATTCTCAGCTTGTCAAACGTAAGTCAAAAGTTAAAATTTCAGAGGAATTCTTTTTCGAAATTCAAATCAAAACAAAGCACTTCTCTGCTTGTCAAACGTTGCCAAAAATATTATCAAGTTATATCATCAAGATTGCAATAAATAATCAGATGTATCGTGATCTCCAAGCTATATCAAGCTCATGATATACCACTGACGTAATTTACTATTTTCTATTAAAAACGGAAATTAATTTGAAATATGTGATTAATATATTTTAAAATTTCTCGGGAACTATTGATCCTATTTCATAGCGAGATACATTTTATATCAATCGATAGAAAATTTTATTTCACTATTTTAGAGCTATTAAATTTTAAATTAGAACGACAATCACTCTTTTAAATTTAAAATGACTGAAATTTAGGTTCTCTAACAATGAAATAATGCTGTTTAACGTCTCGCAGTGCTATGGCGCGAGTTTTATTGTTGGTGACGTCAGAGCGTTACCGAAAGATAGATCTGGGCTAATATATTAGTAATTTCGTCAAGAAGTAACTTTAGCATCAACATTAGGAGTAATATCCGTTACTTCACTCTTCGGTTTTCGAAATAATAATGATTTCAGCTGTTATTCCAATGTATGTCAAACAAATTTGAACTATAATATTTATAACTTCTAATCCTCTTTTGCAACTTTAGAGTATTTTAGTGGAAATTTTCATCATATTCACCTCAGACGCGTTCAAGGGAGCAAAAGACAACAAAAGCAATCGATTTGTAATTGAAATCCTACCTGAGGCTGATGTAGATGCAGGTAAACAATTTCTTAAAAATCACAACATTTTTTATTTTATTATTTTCATTTTTTCCCAAACTATTTGAAAACTACTTTAAAATTTGTGCCCTTTTTTCTATTTTGATTTACTTGTATTGAATTTAAACCACTGATTAAATCCTATTTCTAAATTTCTTTTCTTGAGTTTTTCTTCATTTGTATTATAAATTTCTAAATTAGACATAACAGCAGATATTCCTTTGTTAATATCTTTTCAGTACTAAATTAGGAAGATCTAGATTCTATAAAACTTTAATACATTTCTCAATATAATCCCTAACTACAACATTTTTATGAAATATGTTTCCTAGCATCATTCTATGCATGCTTCAGAAATATCGTTGCTCCAACAGCTAATATATTTATTGCTTCTTTATTGCAATAAAAATTTAGGTTCACTACGACTTGCTATAGATGCTTGGCATTTCTGTAATTTTTCAACCCGAATTCTGATTTTTCCAAGTGGTTATCATTTCTTTCAATAGTATAAAGATTTAGTACAAATATAAAGTCAGCAGACGAAAAGAAACTATTCTCTCAATAATCAAAATACATTGTCTCTCATGTGAACCCCGAACCAAGAAAATCAACCAACCTGAAAGCGCTTTACAAGAATCTCCAATTAAAGGGCATTTTCCTAAGCGAGTAGTGAGAAGTAACTCACACAACTAATCGGTCCCCTTTAACATAATCTTATGTGAACGAGCTGCTACACAACATAGATGTCTACTTGAATGGAACATTTAGTACCTGAAGGGCCTAAAGGTTATCCGATTACTCCCACTGCTGAGCAATGCTTGAGTGAAGCATGGATACTGTTCCTTCTCTCTAATGATGAACCGGGATTAATATTAGGACGAAATTGTTGGACCCGACTTGCTAAACGATCTTTATTCCTTCATTTCATGAAGAAGTTTTGCATGAGGAAGAGAAAGAATGACAAGTTTAAGCTGCTAGTATAGAAATCTTTTTATTTAAATTTCGCTCAATCCTAGTTCTATTTAAGTATTTTAGAATTTTTCGCATCAACTTACAAGTTAAAGATTATTTAACCCTTTAAAGGGCCATTTTTTTATAGTAGTAGTATAATATTAGGACGAAATTCTTGGAGCCGACTTGCTAAACGATCTTTATTCTTTCATTTCATAAAGAAGTTTTGCACGTGGAAGAGAATGAATGATAAATTTAAGCTGCTAGTATAGAAATTCTTTTAATTAAATTTCGCTCAATCCTAGTTCTATTTAAGTATTTTAGAATTTTTCGCATCAACTTACAAGTTGAAAGTTTATTTAGCCCTTTAACGGGCTATTTTTTTATAGTAGTAGTATAATAAAATAACTTTGGGATTGAGATTAATTTAAGAAAAGAAATTCATTTAGCTTATTGGATGACATATTTTTTAATTAATTTCATTAATTAATGATTAATTACCAAGTCAAGACACTTCGCGATGGTTTGAGATCAGAAATTTTAGCAACAGGTTTTTGTTTCATCGAAAAATTCGGCGAGAATTTATGCCAACCTCAAAAAAATTGAATTCAAAATTTGATGAATTCGGTGGTAAGTATATTTACCACGACCTTAGAGAGGGTTAATCAAGTATATTTTGACTTCTATCAGTGAAATGAATATCCAAAGAAAGCAACCTAAGATACAACATAAAATGTATAAAAAGGATTCAATTTCATAAGGATGAAAAAAAGGAATAAAAAGGATCAAAAGGATAGAAAGGAATAAAAAGGATTCAATTTCGCTTGAATCATTTCATAAATAATAAGATCATGTTTACTTATTTCTCAGTGTATTGATTGTATCAGTGAATTGAATTTTATCAATGAATACATTCAAGGTACTTGCATTTGCATTTGCTTGCGTACCTAAGAAGATTAAATATGTGGGTGTATCTTTAATACTGCCTATTCCAATTTTAAAGCATTTATTTCGAAATTATGAAATTGCCTTTTTAAAGTAATTTATTCAGTGAATTGTAATTAATTAAATGATATCATGAGAGAAGCCACATTTGAATAAGGTTGTAGTTTTTTAACACCCTCACTGCCATGACTCAAACCTGAGATTCGTACCTTATATCTAATCAGATTCTTTCTATGCTATCTCTTAACTATTAAAGAGATGATATCATCTAATTAGATAGTATGTGTGGAATCACAGGTACGAGTCGAAAACAAAAAGCGTAATCGGCAGTCAACGTCTTAATCAGTTTTGTCTGCTGCAAGAGAAAAATCATTATTTCATAAAATGGCAGGTTTTTATCATTTTTGACAGTTACGCTCAAGTTTCATTTAGATTGTGAATGAAATTTTTGTTGAATTATTTAAGTTTACTAAAGTAAAAAGAAATTATTGCGAACGGTCACAAAATAAACTCTAATCATTAATTTAAATAGGCAGTGAAAATAAAATGTGAAATTTATTAGCATATCCTTCCGTTTTACTTGATAAAATATTCTTTCATTGTATATTAACATAACTTTTTTAGAGCTTCCATTGAGTCCTTATTACTCATTTTTTACTTTCATTAATTAATATAACTTTATATATGTGGTCACAATAAATAGCAGTGACACAAGAGAAAGCGTCACATGTAGCAATAAAACCCAGCAGCCCGTACAAATTACAAACAATAGAGAGCAATCGACGCTGACTTCAATATAAGATTATGATCTTACGCAGAAATTTCCGCAACATTTTACTGGATCAACCAAGAATATTCTTTAAATTAGAATTTTAATTAAATAGGAGTATAATCAAAAGAATAGTTTTCGTAAGATCTTTTCCTGCGGGATTTCAACATAGTAAATTCTAAATAGATGGCTGATCCTAATCCTTGGTGCCACATAAAATTGTTCGTTTCGAGACAAACAATTTGAAGTCTTCCTGACAAAATTCTCCATTTTGAAAAAAGAGTTCTTCAGATAAAAAAATATAATTATGTGTCGAATTCCATTTCAAATTATAATTATATGCTAAAATTTTTATATTAATACATCTAAAAAATTAAAGTAATATTGCAATAACTATTTAATTACATTCTCATAAGAAATGCACATTTCGTTCCCAATTTTCAAGTATTTTAAATTTAATGAAAGAAATGAAATTCTGTGATGTTTATCATATTTTAACGATTAATGAAGATGGTGAAATTTTATGTATGCATAAAAAAACAGAAATGTCGAAAATAATGATGTTATTTATTCATCTTTCATTTAAATATAATGACATCATTGAAGTGGATCTTAACAAGGAAATCTGCAAAAAAATATTATTTGGAGGCCAGCATAAGCTTTGAATCGACCTTCTTTCACCTCGATGGAGTATGCTAATATAAAAGACGAAACATGCTTCAAATTTATTGAATTTCCATTCAATTCAAATTCACCTCCTTAGAAAAACATAATTTAAAAAAAATACTGGTATCTAAAATGTGTTTTATATATGAAAGTGGTAGTAAGATGAAGTTGGAAGAAAAGAACTTCCATGCTTGTTGTAAGTTATGTCACTGCAGAGAATACAACATACTACAGCGATGAATACCAGAATGAAAAGCATGATGAGAACAGGAAATAATAAAAACGTAACACTCTAGAAAAAGTGTTTCGAAATCTACATAAGGGATTCCGAATAACTTTTGATTGGCATTTTACTTGGTGCGGTGATCGCCTGAATTATTCATGAAGTTTTGCTCTTCTTCGCTTTTGAAACGACTTCATTCTCATGTCTTTAACGTGGTTTCTTTAATATTTTCTTTTTCTTCGTACAAGATCGAAACACAATATCTAATGCGAGCATAGAAAAATCTTGGAATTTTTCTGAAAGCTTTTCGTGTTGCTTCTTCTCAAGAAGAATTTTGTTCGTTCCGAAATTTTGTGCCTGGTTTTGTACTGCGAACTTCAACTCTTCTACTTTTTGTATCTTGAAAGTCTAAAACTCTTTACTGTCCTTGCAAATGCCTTACTTGCAATGGACCTTATGCACCCTTTGGGTTCGAGAGTATAAAAAAACAGCTGTGGAGGAATAAACAAAACGATCGGCCTATAAGCGACTCAGAAATAAAAGCAATTCTGAGTCAGATGTTCAATACTGACCAATAGCTGCCTCCGGCAGGTCACGTGTCGGAGGATGTGACGTCACATGCATAAGGTCCATTGTCCCGTTTGACAGATATGCTCTTATATCCTTAGCTTCGGTGCATGAGAGACGTCTAATTATTAATGAATTGAAGGATTATATAAAGGAATATGTAGGGGACATCCAGTTAATTTCGATTAAGGATCATCGGGAATTCGAAGGGAACGAACGTGCCGATCAGTTGGTAAAGATTGTTTCGATTAAAGATCATGTGGAATGTACTTTTGGTCTTTCTAGAATTCAAATTAAATAGCCACTCGGAGAGAAAATCTGGAGGCATGGAAAGAACGTTGGTCAAGTGTCTCTAAAGCTATAAGGACCTATTCATTTCTAAACAAAGTGGACTATAAGTGAATGAATGGGGATTTCTTCTTAAAGCAAGTTTTTATAGGCCAAGGCGTTTTTCCTAGTTATCAGGCTCTCTTTTGTTGGTAACGATCTCCAATGCTCGCATGGAAGAGGTGAAGGTTTTGTTTCTCATATGCTCCTTGAGTGTCATAAGTGGGCTTATTTGTAGCAGTCTTGGCCCAGTAATTGACAAAGTAAATAACTCAGACTTGCTAAAAATAAATATTTTTAGTCAGGCCGTTTCTGATAGTATCAAATTATTGTTTAACCTTACTTTTTCAATTTGAAAATTAATTTTCTCTTTTATTTTTTATTCGTCTCTTTGTAGCAGCTAAAAAGTTGAATTGTTTGGATGGGGTTGCTTCGCACGACATATTGTTTGGACAGTACGGCTTAGGCCAGTTCGGGGATAACTTATGTATGTAGAGTAAGGTTGCTAAGGCTACACAGTACCATTTTTCAAAAGTTTTTTTTTGGAGACAGTAATAATAAAATAGTGATTTTTTTAAATTATATTAATAACTAGATTCTGATTTACAAAAGTCTTTATCAAGCACGTTTATTTTAAAATTTTTAAAGTTTTTTAAACTCTTATAAAATAATTAAAAAATATTAAAAATTAAGTATCTTAAGTGTTTTATATTTCATAGATTCTTGGGAACAAAAGTTAGCATGGGATTGATGATCTGACCCTTTAATTTTTAATAATTATTTTTGTAGAAAAAACCTGAAAAAAACATGAAAATTCTAAAAATAACAACTTTCGAATTTAAAAAAATAACTTGAGCTTTCAAGCCTAAACTCATGCTAATTCTTATAGTACATATATATATGAAAGTATCTACAAAAAATTTCAAGACTCCATCTTGAACAGAAAAAGCCTTAGGGAGTAGAAAACACTTGCATCACCAAAAATGAAAGTCTGAGAAAAATGCATTAAAAAAAGGCATAAAACAAAACCTAATAATGCTTGTAGAACTCTAATTTTTTTAATATATTATTTCCCAACCTGTAAAATTCACTAAAATGCTATTTTAACTCAATATGATGGAATATATTTTTTTCTTATTTTAAATATTATGTAATTGGTCTTCCAGCTCTTCAAAACATTATGTCTCTTTGCAACTTCAGAACCTTTCGGTCGGGCATTTTCTCAACAGAAAAATGAAAAAAGAAATTATTTTATCCTGCAAAGCTTCTAAATAAAAAAAAAACTTTGTGTAAAAATTAATATTGGTCTTGGGGAAAAAGTTCTTTTTATGAATATCAGTTAGATAGTAATGAGAACTCAAAAAGAAAGAATATAAACAAGCAGAAACGAAGTAATAAACGTTGAAGGCATAATAACCATTTCTCATAAGGAATTGATTTATTCACAAAATATTTTTAATTAATTTTAAGAATGGCAAAATTCTTCAAAATGAAAACGAAACTAAACACGCCCCCTCAGCTGTCACATTTTGAGACTGACAAGACTCGGAAAACTTCAAATATCTTTAAAACTATTTGGATATCAGATCTAAAATTTGGAGTCAAGTTCCCAAACCATATGGGCCATCGAAAACTGCCAAAAAAATTCGATATTTTTGTCATTCTTAAGGTACTGTGTAGTCGTACCCCCTAAGGAAAAAAGTCTACAAATTGCAGGTTTTACTAAATGAAAGTTTGAATTTTACATTATTTACAACTTTTAATAATATTTCAGCTATTCAAGACAAGATAGTTCAAAATACATGTACTACGTCGAAGTAAATAAATCTTACAGTAATAACATCGGTACGACTAAGAAAACCGGATCTTAAGTCGTACCTTGGAAGCAAATGAAGAAAACGCCTTGTATTTCTATTTTTCGAGTAAACTTTTCGGTCTTGAGTTAATCCTCTGTCAACCCTTTCGATTTTCTACATTCATAATGTTTATTTAGTTATAGAAGGTGACGTCGCCATTTCGGTTTAGGAATATTTCACTTTCGTTGAAGCCCATATCACCACTGGGTAATTTTCATAACGCCTCGTCCATATCTTCTTGTTTTTAAGTATTATCTGTACGTTTTGCCGCGTTTTATGGACCCTATCTAAAAATTGGAAAAAGCGCATTTCACATTAAATATTAAAAAGAACAATATTCTTTCTATAAATGATATATATCTTTAGATGTGCAAGAGATCCTTAAGGCGTAACTGCTACTACTTGAGCCTCGTTTCCTGATACGATTTAAGCAACGGCAAGTGTAAAATTTTAAATAAGCATCATAAAAGAATGAATTCAATCAGAGCGCCATTACTGCATAAAAGCAACTATTCAAAGAGAACAGAATGATGCCCCAAGAAATAATAACATGCTATTAATAATATTATTGTCCTACGTCTTGCGAAATATGCACGAAAATTATAAGAAATTTACCGAAAACTTATTTTTCGTCGAGGTTTGGTTATAACGCATCGAAACACCGTTCTAAATAATGGAAATGACAACGTCGATGCTAGTAGTCATCTCTCTGCTTTCAGCGTTGCTGATTCGACGAAAACAAAGGCAGAATGCAATAGATACGACTTAAGCTGTGATACGACTCGAGCACCCTTACACCATGTCCTGTTTGAATACGGTTCTCAAAGTTATATATACATGAGAGTCATTTAGTTTAGTTTTTTCAAAAGAAGTTTCTTTTCTTCACTTCTATTTTTATGAAGTTAGATACATTAGTCATGTGCTCTAGATGCGCATACTAGGATCAGCATTTTCAGCATTTCAAAAATCTAATCCATAAACAAATAACTAATTGCGAAAACATGATACAAGACGACATGGGCAATAATTATCTTCAAAAACTATAGATGACGGCAAAACTTTTGAAATAGAGTAGCACCCTCCATATTTCAGTTACTCCTAGACGTGATGCAATTTCACTTTCAATGTTATGCGCTGTAAATAAAAAGCATGACAAATTCCTACTTCGAAAACGACAATTTATATCTTCACACAACTTCAAAAATTGTTCTAAAAATCCTTACATATCTTGCCTGCATTTCTTCACATTTTATTTTCTCAGTTTTAGATTCTTCACTGTAATACGAGTTACACGACAATACTTTATTTTCAAAATTAGAAGATTAATCACTAAGTTTTTAGCTTAGTTCTTGATTTCTACATACAATCTTTCCTGCTACAGTATAGCCATACCAACGAATCCATGGGCATGAACTCTCCCCATGAATTCCATAATAAGCGAGCCGAAACTTTCCTAACAAAAATACGATTTATTTAATACTTGGTTAAAAATCATTACAAAATAATCAAGAAAATGTTTAGCTTTTAGGCAGTTTGTTTTCAGCAATTTTGTTTCAAATTGATTGACAGTTAATGATTAATTTACTTTAAAAGAAAAATCACTTTCTCTACGAATTGTCAATTGATTTTTCTTGAAGTCGTACCAAAACCCGATATTTTTTTTAAATATTGTTGATTTCTTCCGCAGCTGATAAATATTGCTTATTCGAAATTCGTGATTTCCATGACTTTTCCCACAAACACACGAAAATAGATTGTTAAAACTTTAGTATGGCCATTACCAATACGACTTTCCTGCATAAATTCATGAAAATAACTAGTTTTAGACTGCAGTAAGAATGTTTTAAAAGCAGCAGTCAAGCTACTGCAGTGAAAAGTCTCGTTTCGAATCTCGTTCTTTGCATGACTTGTACAACCATTTCCTTAAATTTTAAAACTGGAAATTCCACACATTAACAATTCATTTCACCATTCTGAAGTTACTGACATTGTATTACAGATCAGTTTCATTGCGAATCACTTTAAAATTGACAAACAAATAAATTGAATTTTCCTAATTTACCGAGGAAGTGTGCACAAATTAAAACTTTGTTATAATGAAACTAGTAGGCAAAAGTAATTATGCAAGAAAAGTTTATTTACAATTTGGTACACATACTAAAACATGGTTGATAAAATCATTAACGCCAACAACTTTGAGGTCTAAACTCGATACAGGCAGCATACAGTTAACGAAATAAAGTTTGAAAATTCATATTTATAAAAAGGAAAAAACACATTTCAGATAAGATTAACATTATTTAACATATCAAGGTAAGCACTTAATATTGGCTGTAAATGCATATGAAATTTTAGTGAATGTAGTGCTTCATCAAATATATCCTATAAAAAATTTTAATATTAAATAATTTAGCTTAATTTTAAAATAAGTAATTAAATTTTAATTAAAATTACTTTCTCACAAAAAAATTTCTTTAGGAATGAATAAATAAAATTCAGTAGCAATATAAAATCACTTTCATACATGTAATAAACTTTAGAAGATATCGGTCATTCAGGTTCACATGCTTTATTTAATAGAATCTTATGAAAACACATTTTAAGCATTCATTGCATCCATTCTATATTTTACTATGAATTGATAAACAATACTTCGTGTATAAAACTTAAGTCAATTAAAATTAAATTTTGCTAACATTTTTTTCACAAACACGTTAATCACCATGGTGATCAGGCATGGTGATCAAATGGTGTTTTCGAGGGATACAACAACACTGATTACAGCAACTGACTAGCTGTCCGGATCAGCTAGTCAGTTGCCTTTTGCTTGAGAACCAAGGGCAGAAGTCTTAATGAAACTATTTAAAATTTGGTAATTTCCTTAGAAATTAATAAATATTTACAGAAAATTTAAAGAACGTCTTAAATTCGAAGTATTTATCTCCAAGATTAATAAAAAGAAATATTTTATGCTAAAGTTAAAAATTTTAATGGATGCAACAAAAGAGTAATATTTTTTACTTATTTTTACAAAATAGATGCATTAAAAACTCAGAACATTTGAGAATTAAAAATTCATATTAAAGCTGAAATGATATGGAGCTTATATCATTTTCACTAGCAATAAGTTTCGACTCGCATCTTAAAAAAGTAAAAGTTCACAAAATAACTAATGAATTAAATTTTTACTCACAAATGTGAAATATAATAGCATTCAAAATTTTAAACAATCAAAGCTGTAAATATTTGATGTCTAACATTAAATTTTTGATTAATACAGAACACAAGATTTAGTTCCACAAAAGTAAACAAATTCTTATAAATTCTCCAGAGATTAGATATATTCACTAATCGGTAAAAAATATTTAACTATTTCAAACAGTTTCTCTACGATATAATCTACAATAGGATATATTTTTACTGACATTGCATTTATTCTGTCCGATTTTTCTGGTTTTCCTCTGCATACAACTCGAAAGGGAAGGTGGGTGTCATCTCGTTTACTAGAATGAGAAGTCGCCATACAACTAAGCAGTAATCTCAGCATCCCTGCCGACAAGTTAACCCTTTCCCACCGGTGATATCAAATTGCATAACTTGTCTGAATAATCTGCTTTAAATAATCAACAGATGTCATCGTTTGCACTATTACTACACTTGAATGTTCCTAGATGGCAACACGAGCTGGATACAAATGGATAATGCACAAAATATATTACTTTGTACAAAAGTATTAATTAGTTATTTGTTTATTATTCACTAATAAATAATTTGGGCTGGAAAGGGTTAAGAAGTGGGCTGTTTAGCAGTACTTTACTGCGATGATGTGCCACATCGCTAATAGAGTGCTTGCTATACCGGGTACATCGCAGTGACGCAGATTCTCCCTTCCCCGTATACGATGTGTCCCAGAAGGCTATACAAATATATACATTGGATACTCTAGCCCTTCAACCGGCTGGAACGTAGAAAGTCGCTCTCTGATGACTATTCTAAAACCGGCTCCGTCGCAGAAAGTCGTTCTTCGATTATTACTCTTAAACCGGCTCCGGCGTAGAAAGTTGCTGTCTGTTTATTACCCGAAAACCGGATCCGAAACAACATTTGCGTTCACCATTTAGCTACAGAGAGGCCGTTTTCAAAGCATTCAGCTGAAATTTTTTTGCCGTTCAAAGGGCCAGAGATGGCGTGTGGCAATTCACTTGGTTGCATTCATGCTCGGTGACCATCGCAAGTATGAGGATGTGAAGTCGGCAGAGTGGTGCTGGATTCCCGAGAGGGTTTGGTTCCCAGCCTCTCTTAAAGAAGGATTGTACTTCCGAAAGTAAGGGCAATTAGATGAGGCAGGCCACAAATTTTGTAGAATCACACAGCCCGGCCAGTCAGTTTCCACATGTGTGGTGAAAATTCGTCCGATATTTTCGTATAAATTATGGCAGGCCTATAAAAATTTTAAACATTTTAGGAGTCCTTTTAAAATAATAAGAACAAGTCGGTGATAATAAATAGATGCATTATCAAAACCGGAAATCAGTAAGGGTCGAGTTTTATAAGCACACAGAAAGTGGCTAATATTTCACGGATATATTGCGGAATGTTGCATAAAGGTATTCACACGACATTCGGCTCTTGGCGATACAATCTGTGAATGGAAAAAGGACAGAAAAATTGCCTTAATAGGGAAGAAATTTGAAATTGGCGCCTCCTGAAGAAATAATGACGTCCGGTTTAAAATTTAATTTTTCCTAATATCAAATTATATTACTTGAAACAACGAAAATGCTTCCGAAGGACTAATTAAACGATTCAGAAAAATTATTGCAATTCTAGCCTTTTTTAAACATAATCGTGTTATCTGAAACTGAATACCCAGGAAGTCCAATTTGCAGTATTCAAATATTTCTGGCCATACTACGGACGTTAGGAGATATTTCTCTGCTAATAGGGAGTAATTTATATCTGAATTCCAGCTACAACGACGAAAGGCGTTGTTGAAATACTAATAACGCAATTTACAAAATATGTATTCCAGGAAGTTTTCTGAAGCTTTATCAAGATTCTGTAATTAGGTATGAAAATTGTGATAAAATATGCATACTGCAAAAATAATTAGCGAGACTTGAGAAAATCAATCATTAAGCATAACCAATCGTTGAAATATCACAGCAACAGAAATTTTAAAACGTTTTCCAAATAGTTTTTTTGTAAATGAAAAAAGTGGTGATGTTAATTTAATCAACAAAAGTTCCACAAATTTGTCAGTGGCGACAGTTTCTGAACGTACTTCCTCGGCTATATTCTTGAATCAGCCTGTATTTGCAAAAAGAATTGGTTAGTGATTCAGGACAAAAACATTGACCATTATGGCCGGAATTTCAAAGAGATTGAAGACTGTTTAAAAGTAAATCCACATGGCCATGGCTGGAATTCAAACAAGAACTGGTCGATAGTTCAAGATAAAGTCCTCTGGGATTTACTCCTCTTGGCCGTTTCACGGGGAGGCAGCATAACAAGTACGAGAAAACGCAGGATAAGTAAATGGGATCTTGCTTCCATTGAGGGTAGAGTAATGGTGTGAAGTTGAGATGCATCCACTCCGATGACGGGACGTACCTTCTGCGAGAGGAGTTTGGCTCAAGCAGATGATGGCCATTAGGACTCCCTCAGTTCCCGTGTTGATGTCGTGACGACTATCATTCAGATGACCCTCGGATGCTTTGGTAAGGAAGGGTGTAGTTTGTTCCTGGGTACTTCCTCTTGGAGATTTGTCTGCGTCTGGAACATGGAACATAGCTTCAACGCCAAGCGAAATCTGGGACGAGAAGAGAAAATTGCTGTAGATCAGATGAGAGTTCCGATGCACTCTGAAATACTGAATAGCGTTGATAATACCGATTTTTAAAATAATTTGTTAAAGACCTTATACAACCTGTAAACTGCGACTTGTGAAAATGATTCAACACGTCCTACAGAGCAGACGGTTAGACAGAGCTAAAAAAAATCAATCACGTAGTTACTTGTTGGGTAATTGGTGCGCACCTGAGCGAGGGTTTTTATTTTTACTAGATTTTTAATTAAAAATCAAAATTTTAACGTTTTTACCGAGTAACTTAATATCATTGTATAAATTCATTTTAAACAGCTTTAAAATTCAAATATTTAGTTTCTAAACGATAACAATTTCAATTCCGTGCAATTCTTTTGTAAATTTAAATCTGATTGAGAAATTTATTAAAACAATTTTGCAACACTGCTTTTCTATTCTATAACCACGTGCAACAAAATACAAAGATTATGAATAAGCAATGCGAATATTCGATTTCAGTTTATCACAAATGCATATAGAAACACTGGATGTTTTATTGACATTTAAAAAGTTTTTAGCCTTGTATTCTTTCTGTAAATTGGGCGATTCAAAAATAGTTATGTACAGAATGCAACGTCCGATTGAATCAAGCCAATAGATTAAAATATAAACGAATCAAGCCCAATACATTATGCTACGAATCCTTTTCATTTTGGTGCGATTTAGTACGATATCATTTCACCTAAACTTGATTAATTATGCATACATAGAAAACATTTAAAAAATTAAGCTTAAAGCAAGAAATTTTAATTGAAATTTTATTTTCATGTGGTTGCATTGATTGGATATCAAACATGTACATCATGACTTGCTTGTCGCGAGTTTGACATACTTGCATCTACACAGTACGAGTCGAATATTTTAACGTCAGATGTCAACATACTTACGTTTTAAGGTGTAATGTAATTGTTGATATTATTTTGGCAAAATTCAGCATTCGTGGATCTATGTAGTTTACAAAAATTCAGATAATACCGCTCCGAAATATTGGCACAAACCGAAAAATACGAATTTTGAGTTACGACTCTTCTCAACGTCGTAACATCGTCTTCTTTATGGCATAACAAAACAACTAAGAAGACTTTTGGAAATGCTTACTCTTTAATACATCAATTAAGCATGTGTTCCTGCATTTCAAATCAGCGAAATCTTTAAAACTTTTATCCCAAAACTTCATTTTTCGAGTTGTGTCAGCAAGAACGATATTTTGATAACATCCAAGAAATAATTACCTTTTTATCCAGGATAATCGGAGTCGAGAGACTCGGACGAGTGGTTCCAGACTTCGCTTCTGTTGGTGAAATATGACGTCATGCAGATGTAGAAGATGGCATCGGTGAAGAACATCAGCCACCTCTGCAAAGTATTCTTCACTGTTGGCAATAGCAAAGGTGAATTCGTAGTCATATCACTAAAACATCACTGAAGAATAGGAGCCGTATCTGTAAAGGATTCTTCACGGTTGTCATTAACAAAGGTGAATTGTTAATCATATCACTGAAGAACATCCACTTCTACACAGCACTTCGCCAAGTTGTCAGTAACACAGGTGAATTCGCAGTCTCTAAAATTTTTACTTAAAATAGCAAATCCCAGCAGAAGTAGTCTTTGGAATTCTAAAATTCTTGCTTTCCAAATTGAGCGAAACTCATTTCCTTGAATACAAGTTAGAAACACAACCTGGCAGAAATCCAGAACTCCCAATGTTATCGGATGGATAGCAAATTCCTGCTTCCAATATAGCACTTTTATAGACAACGAGAACAAGGCAAGATCCAACTTAAAATAAGGACGGTGCTGTTACATGCGACTCGCTAAGAATTTACATAAAATGCAAGGATGTTATTTATAGTCCTCAAGTAAAGATTCATCGCCTTTAGGGACACGGTTCAGAATATCTCACAGCTAAGTGCCCTTTGGGCACACACGTGATCAGAATCAATCCGAGTTGCTTATATCCAGTCACAATTGTGTTTAGGAAAAACAGTCCGAGACAATCATTTTCTTCCCTCGCACCATTTCACAGTGTGACACAATCAGGTCATTTGACTATCACTGCCAACTTGATAGCTAAACCACATTCGCATTTGTAAAACATAGGGAAAGCAATTAACATTTTTTCCCACTTGCAAAAAGGCGGAAAGAATTTCTCTTAGCTCAAGAAAAGCACAGCTCTCTAATGCAGGTTTCTCAAATGCGGCGTAAATAAAAATTTCATATACACCTTAATTATTAAAATTTAATTCCACTTGGTAAATTATAATTTAAATTCGTCAAAATTTCATAAATACCGTTTTTAATCGACGTAAGTTAAGAAAATTTTGAATTTCTTATTTCTAAAACAAAAATGATTTCAGTTTTTCTTGCATTTAGTTCTTAAAGTAAAACTTCCTTGGTTCGCATTTCATTCAAGACAAAGTTACGAAGAATTACAATACTTCCAAGTTTGCTTTAAAGAGTTAGAATACAATACAACACAATTCGGTCACCTGTTTATTCAGATAGAAGGAAAGATGTCCAAATATCGAAGAAAACGTTTCTGCATCGGTCGAAACAGTAGGGTTCACGAAAATGTCAGAGAATCTAAACTGCAAACGGGATGGTCAATTCTTCAGTAAATGGTCGATATTCAATTAAATAGTTCAAAAACTGGAAGAATAAAAGTTGAAAAATATTTTTCTCCAAATAGATTTGTGGTAGAAGAGTAGTAAAGGAAATAAACTTAGAATTGATGTGCAAGTGTAGTTAGGTGTTAATAAGTGAAAACACCGGTGCCGTCATACCAAACAAAATGCCGACGACGATGGAATGATTAGAAATAATTATTTAGATATTAAATTTAGGTTTAAGAGAATTTTCCAAACCACATAGTATCCAAAACATTTGAAGCAAATAGACATTATATTGGTGGCAAGAAAGACAATATGATGCTGCAGCTCCTCGCATTACATTCTTCAATATCTCCTTACTTCAAACAATGAGGTTCTGAATCGCGCTGTATTGTAACATGCAAAAAGAAAAATTGTTGTAATCTAACGATTCCACTTCATTATCTGAAAGTGAGGAAGTATCCAAATGTCCTCCAAGCATGTCCCACAAATGCTCGAACAAAAGACAAACGAATAATAAAATTGGACATGAAAACATTTGCACCTTTGTGTTTCGAATAACACCTGAAAACTCGAAGAGGAGGCTGAGGCACATCAAGAATAAAATGCGATTAATGAGGACGATTAAAAAAGTTTCAGCTCTTGGAGATGATGGCTTTGCAAATTCTTTTTCCTCGATCATGAACAGTACAAGGATAGAGAATTGTTCAGTCCAATAACTTTCCAGACGCTCTTCTATGTAAACGATAGAAACGAGATTCGTTGCTGAAGATTGTGCGATTCGCTAGCTACTCATCCCTCCCATGACAACTTTACAAGCATCGGCAAAGATGGCTCGATTTTAGAAAAGCTTTTCAAAGGAAGCCTGGACGATATACCGTCAACTAGTTGATATGAAAGCATCACCAAAAATGACTGAAAAGTAGAGACGTCGAGTAAACAACACGAAATAACTTCAATTACGGACAAGGATTGAACTCCAAGGTTTGCGATTAGTGCTACCTAACGTGAGTATTCTTGTTTCTAGTCGTTTTTCCGTTGTGTATTGTTATGAAATCTCAGCATCTTTTGGACTTACTCCTCAATTAGTAACAATACTCAGCCAGAAGCCTCAGAACAGATGCTGTGTTCCGTTTCATATCAAGCACGATTATACCTTATATTCTTTAGACGCTGATCTTCAGGATTATTATGGATTGAAAATGGAAATAATTTGTGCAAAATGTACACAGGCAATTCCACGGAGATTTTCACAGGAGATTCTTCGTTATGTAGTATTTCTCAGCAAGACTATGTTCAGTCGTAATAAAGGAAAACATCTTTAAAACAAATCATGCATTTTAAACCTTTATTTTAATCTAGTGGGGCGACTTGCGTAGAATTTTCAGCATACAGTGGACTAACATTAGATGTAAAGTTAATTCGCAAAACTCAGGGTAGTTGCGATTGCTGTCCTTTTCGTTGCGTATCTTAGAAATTCCCAAACTGAGTGCGTATTAGCATCTGAGAATCTCTTCGGATATATTCAAGGTTTTGCTTTCCTAAAGTTTCCTTAAAGGCTTCAAAAATTAAAGAAATCTGAACTTTGAAAAATATCTAGAAGCTTTGGAGAAAGGCAAACAGAAAATCAAGTAAATAATCACGAATCATTCATTATCACATATTGAAAAGTCATGAAGGATTCTCTGTTTTGTTTATGAAAATTAGCAAAATTCTTTTCCATTCGAGTATTCTTTTTCAAATAAGCTACATCCTGCTTCAAATAGACATTTCAACCTATCACAAAACTGAAGCTTTTATTTATGTGTATGTCGTCAAATTTTAATAAAAAACTATGAATTTATTTCCTCTTTTATACGTGAAAGTCGGAAATGATTGGAAATTCACCTAAAAGTGAAGAATGAGATTTCATACTGTAAGAAATATATTTCTGAAGACATGATTCATAACAATCGTTAATAGTCGGTAAGCTAGACGCCGAATTTGTCGGAAAGACTTTTATTAACCATCTTCGTCAGCGTCACATGTCATGCGATGAAGAGAAAAATTGCATCGTTGAAAGTGAATTCGCTGCCTACACGCGCATCTCGTTACATGCCGCGATTATTTTTTGTATTTCTGAATATTGCTAAGAAATGGCGCAATTTGTCCTACTTTCTTCATTTTTTGGCGGTAAGATTTTCCGCCTCGATTGTAAAAAAAAATCATTTTGTTGGATATTCGAAAAAAAATTCCGACCAAGAACGGGTTAAACTTGGAAGAATTTGGTTCTCTTTAGTTTACTTAAAATGTTCTGGCTTTTGAAATTCTTTCATGTCGCCCCCCCCCCCACCAACTCCTATTCTGCATACAAAAGTTTTATAAATTGAAATAATTCACAATCTTTTATTCAATTGTTAAAATCTGAAAAGAGGTAGTACTGAAGCAACACTGGATTTAAATTCTTAACTTTTCGGATCAGATTTTAAATCTTTTGGAATGGATAAGTTTTGTAGAATATTTTTTCTATAAAATGTACCCAATCAGTTTGGGAGCCCCGTTTTTGTATACCGTTAACCTAAGTGTATCTGACCCGAGTTACTTAGATTCTTAATGGTGGAATTCTAGGGTGTAAAACCACTTTTCCTTTATTGGTTAGAGCTTGAATACTTTAAGATCTAAACAATACATCTGCAAAGATTCATGAAATTTCCTTATTATCATACGCAACTAAAGTTAGACTAAATGCCGATGTAAAACTCTGAAAATCCTTTTTTACAAACGCACCTAATGTTTACTCTCCCAAACGTTGATTTATTTTGCCTGTATGTTGATGCATTTTTCATCAACGAAGCTTAAACCACAAGTATCCATTTCCTACGTTCCAAAAGTTGAAATTCACGATAATCCTTCTGAAAAAGGCATTTATTCTTTGTTTAATAGATTTTGTATAATTTGTCTGATTACTGAAAGTTCAGGCGTCGAATGTTTGCTCAAAACTATATTACTTCAAGCCATGCAAAATGCCAAAACCAAAATACTAAGCTTAAATATGCAAAGACGGCTGGAATGAATTTCGGATTTTTGAACGCATATTATGATGTGCTACAAGCCACTTCAACTACATTGCAAATACACAAAGTTGACTTGGATCGAAAAGGTATACCTTTTAAGAAATATGACTAATATTAAGACCCCTTGACCGGTCATGTTAGATCATTAAATGCGCTAAAAGGAGAAGTTCAGTTTACTTATATTTACTCCCACATTAAAGCAACACAAGGGCTATTTTGGAACGAACCTAGTAATTGTGAACCACGGTCCGATAACAAGGACTACATCTAAGCTGGCAACCCCTCTGCAAATTTCCGGATCACACCAGAAGCGTTAAAAGGAGAACACCGCACATGTGGGGAAAACAAAATATTTTATACTAGAAACCTACAAAGGAATAATGCTAATGTTGAATTACGATTAGCTTTCATCTCTTTAATAAATTTCCGTTTTAGAGCAGGAAGGATTTTAAGTAATTTCCTCTATCACCCGGATAGTAATTCCCAGAATTACTAAATGGATCCAACACAAAATAGAATTGTTCTTTCTCTTTGGCTTCACCTACCTAACCAAAATGGTGTACGACACATGAAAGCCGACATGGAAGATTCACAAAACTTATAAAACATGTCATAACTCATAAGACATACAATATTCATATCTTATATTATTCTGTGTATTTTGCTAAACTATATGAAGATTTCAAAAATATACCTTGAAGCGTGGAACATGTGAAAAAATTCAGAAGAGTTGAAAAATGCTATTCACGAACTAAAACTAAATTTAAATTAATTATAAAGAAAAATAAAAAGTTAAATATTTTCGATAAGAAATTTACAATAAATATATATGAAGAATATGACAATATGTATACACTGAGTGAAGTGCATCAAGAAGTTCTGGGAAGCTGTTTTCATTCCAAAATCTCAGCTCGCACTCCATGATGATTCCCACACAACTGTAATGATTCAATAGAAAAAGCCGTATAACTTTTACTCGTAACACATTCATACCAAAGCAAAACCTGCAGCCGCCCCTCGCAACCAGTTCTGTTCCAAGATCCTGAACATTCAGTCATAACCAACTTTTTACTTACATATTTCAGCCATGAAGCACTCCAACAAGAATTTTCATCAACAACCCACTCCACCAAAACTTTCAGTCAACTCTCACATTCAACTCGTCTATCACTCACAACAGATTCCAAACGAAGAAGAACAACCTTCACTCATAACCCATTCATGTCATACCAAGACCCACATCTTTCAGTCATAACCATCTCCCTACCAAGACATGCATATCTCAACTATGACCAACTCCAATAATACAATTTTTCATCCATAACCCATTCCACCAAGACCTTCAGTTAACTCGCACACTCAACTCCTCGATTATCCTTAATTTTATTCATCATCCACTACACCTAGACCCATTATTTTCACTCTTAACCCATTCTCATACTAAAACTTGCTGCTCTCAGGCATAACGCATACCGTGAAAAGAGGCACAAACTTCATTCAAAACCCACACCATATCAAGATCCTCAACCTTCACTCATAACCCATACACGTACCGAGATCCACAACCTTCACTCATAACCCATTCTCGTACCGAGATCCACAACCTTCACTCATAACCCATTCTCGTACCGAGATCCACAACATTCACTCGTAACTCATTTCCGTAACAAGACTTAAATATTTAAGCCATCACCCATTCCATCAGAACAATTTTCATCTATAACCCAACCACCATAACACTCAATTTTCATCCAGCACCTACTGCAACAAGAACTGAGCAGTATTCTTTTCCGCCTCACTCATGATCAATACTAATTCTGGTCTACAACTCATATTTTGACTTTTTCCAATCACGATTTGCAGGTTTTTCCCGAGCAACATTTCTCATGAACCCTGTATATCTCTGTTCCTTACCGACTTTCTACCCAAATAATGTCATTTTTAAAAGCTTGTCATTATTGTAAGTGTATAATATACACTTGTAAATTTTCTTCGTCAATTCCGCATCATGTTACACAAATCTTTGATAACTTCTACTGACAGTTTCCGATTCCACACCTTACGACAATATTTTTTATTTCTGTCGTGCAACATTATTTAATATAATTTAATCTTCCAAAATTGCCTTTAATTTTTGTTCCTAGCCATTGGATGCGATTGTTAAAATATTTAAAACCTGCGATGAATTTTTATTTCTCTCTGGATAGTTAAATATCTTCCCTTCACATAATAGACAATGACAAAAAATCCTTAATATCAAATAGTTATCGCGTCAAAGATTTCTCGTTTCGTGTCAACTTTGCAAATGCTGGAAAATATCTGCGTGCATGCCAAGATAAGAGCTCAGAGACACGAAATTTATTTTTCTTATACACTTAGAATTTTAACCTCCCCTCACATAGCATCCTGCACGTCTTTAATAAATACATGTAAATAGTTTAGAAAAAACCTTCAATGCTTAAATTAATCATAACCAATGATCGTATATAGACTATTAAAAAATCTGTAAAAGAGCATTTAACAAGAATTGCCTTTTTTAGGATTGTGAATTTCAACTTTTGGATCGCAGGAAAGAATGATAATTGTGATTTAAGACCCTTCATAATGTATCCTTCGGAAATAATCAACACTGTGGAGCACACATTGGATTCTCAATCCGATAAATTTTCATGGTTTCTATAGCCTTAGGACATCTTACAATTAATAAAATTCACTGATCTTTGTAAATGTATTGTCAGTAATGCAAGAAGCTCAAACACAAGTACATTAATGCTAACAGCACACAAAAACTGGACTTTCAAACTAAATAAACACGTTTATTGACAAACCATTCGTATTTAGAAACTAAGAAATTTGTAGAATTTAAGAAATTTGCTTCAGAAACACCATTTTGTCAGAAGGTTAGTCCCAACAGAAAAAATATGTTCAAATTTTAATGATCCGACTTCCTACAACTTTTCTCTGTTTATTTATATACGACACAGAAGTATTAAGTGAATTGGGCGCAAACCATTTTAAAAGCCAGAACATTTGTGGCAAATTTAAGCAAGTTACGAAATGTTTCAAGTTAACGGCATTAAAAAACGTTAAAAAGACGAAGCATTTATAAATAGGATTTGGAATTGTAATATTTTATGCAATAATCAGATTTCTGGGAAATTTTGTCGACACAAACTAAACTGAAATTTTGCAAAAGATTAAGGACAGGTTTATTTCAAGTAGGAAGTATCCAATTTAAAAATAAGAACTTTGCTGGAAAGATGAGAACTTGTCTACGTTCATAACAAAAAGGAGAATCTTATACGATTTTCAATGTTTGATGTAACTGAAAGCCTTGTCAATAAATAATGTTCCATCTGAAAAATAGCAAGATAAGGGAAGAAAGGAAAAACCCCGACTTATATTTTTCGCGTCCGTTAAGCAAACGTTATATATGCAAAACATCGAATTCACCCGACATTATTTACAGATACTAATACGCACTAAACTTGTAAATTTCTAAAATTTTCATTGAAACTATACAGAGGGCTGGCTAGCTACCGTTGAAAGCATTTCAAAATCCAGAACTTTTAAAGAGACTGAAAAACGAAATTCTTCCAAGTTTAACCCGTTCTTGATCGGATTTTCTTTCGAATTTTCGAAAAAATTACCGTTTTCCAGAAAGCAGGATTTGCGCCATTTCTTAGCAATATCCTGAAATACAAAAAACAATCACGGAATATAACGAGACGCGCGTGTAAATAGCGACAAATTCAAATTCAACAATGCAATTTCTCTTCGTCGCATGACATGAGAAGCCGACGAAAAAAGGGTTAATAAAAATCTTTCCGACAAATTTGGCATCTAGCTAACCGATTATTGACGATTGTTCTTAATCATGCCTTCAAAAACCCGTTTTAAAGACTGCATTTATTATTTTTATTTTTATTTTTATTTTTTTTATTTTACGGCATGGAATTGCAATCTTCCCTTTTTCGGCAATTTTGAATTTCCAATCGCTTCTGATTTTCAAGTGTAAAAGGGGCAAATAAATTCATTCTTATTAAAATTTGACTACAGATACAAATAAAAGCTTCAATTTTGTGAAAGGTTGATGAAATGTCTATTTGAAGCAGGATATAGCTTATTTGAAAAAGAATACTCGAATGGAAAAGTAAGAATTTTGCTCATTTTCAAAAACAAAGCCGAGAAAAACCTTCATGAGTTTTCAATATACGATAATGAATGCTTCATTATTTACTTGATTTTCTGTTTGAAAAACATATAGAAGCTTTGTAGAAAGGCAAAGTTCAGATTTCCATGTAATTTTCGAAGCCTTTAAGGAAACTTTAGGAAAGCAAAACCTTGAATTTATCCGACAAGATTCTCAGACACTAATACGCACTAAACTTGTGAATTTCTACGATATTCAACGAAGAGGACAGCATTTAGCAACTTCCCCGAGTTTTAAGAATTAACTTCACATCTAATGTTAGTCCATTGTATGCTGAAAATTCTGCTCAAATTCCCCCACTAGATTAAAATAAAGGTTTAAAATGTATGATTTGTATTAAAAATGTTTTCCTTTATTACGACTGAAGATAGTCTTGCTGAGAAATACTACATAACGAAAAATCTCCTGTGCAAACCTCCGTGGAATTGCGTGTGTACATTTTGCACAAATTATTTCATTTTCAATCCATAATAATCCTGAAGATCAGCGTCTAAAGAATATAAGGTATAATCGTGCTTGATATCAAACGGAATAGAGCATCTGTTTAATTTCAGAGCTGAGTATCCCTGGAGAGTCTTGTTACTAATTAAAGAGCAAGTCCAAACGATGCGGAGATTTCATAACACTCAAAGAATAAACGGATAGAAACAAGAATACTCACGTTAGGTAGCACTAATCTCAAACCTTGAAGTTCAATCCTTGACCGTAATTGAAGTTATTTCGTGATGTTTACTTGGCGCTTCCACTTTTCAGTCATTGGTGATGCTTTCATATCAACTGGTTGACGGTATATCGTCCAGGCTTCCTTTGAAAAGCTTTCACTAAAATCGAGCCATCTTTATGTTACAATCGATGCTTGTAACGTTGTCGCGGAAGAGATGAGTAGCTAGAGAATCGAACAGTCTTCAGCGAAGAATCTCGTTCCTATCGTTTACATAAAAGGGAGTTAGACAAGTGATTGGACGGTACAGTTTCTATCCATGTACTGTTCATCATGGAAAAAAGATTTGGAAAGCCACCAGTTCCAACAGCCGAAAATCCGTTTCTCCTCTAATCATATAGTATATTCCTGATGTGTGGCAGCCTCCCCTTTGAGTTTTCATTTTTCATTCGGAACACAAAGATGCAAATGTTTTCATATCCTATTTTATTATTCCTTTGTCTTTTGTTCGAGCATTTGTGGGACATGCTTGTACGGCGGTTGGATACTTTCTCACTTTCAGATAATGAAGTGGATTTGTTAGATTGCAACAATTTTTCTTTCTGCATGCTACGACACAGCGAGATTCAGAACCTCATTGTTTGAAATTAGGAGATATTGAAGAATCTGATGCGAGGAGCTGCAGAACCTTATTGTAGTCTATCTTGCCACCTATGTTGTGTCCATTTGCTGCAAATATTTTGGATACTATATGGTTTGTCTCTTTTCTTCGTATATGTAGCATTTTGTGTTTGACGATATGCCGGTATCAGTGTTTCAGTTACTAACACCCATCACTCTTGCATATCAATTTTAAGTTTACTTTCTTCTCGCCCTCCGTTGTCTCCGCATGGGCGACTTGAGTTGCATGCATACTTTATCTTCAAAACACACACGATGCAATTTTTATTCAAACAATTTAGAAAAGATTTTACCGCGACCGTAACTACTTGTTTTGTTTACTAATCAAAGCAATTGCGGAATTTAATCTGCGAATGTGACATGCAAAGTACTATACGCATCTAATTTTTGGAGAGCATAGGGAAAATACTCCTCTACCACAAATCTATTTAGAAAAAATTTTTTAACTTTTATTCTTCCAGTTTTTGAATTTATTTGAAGTGTGCCCACGTGTACTGAAGAATAACTAGCCTGTTTCCAGTTTTGGTTCCGGTTGAATTTTCTGCTACGCCAACAGTTTCAACCTATGGAAAAAAGCGCGATATTGGAATTTTTCCTGACAACCGAAAACAAACAGGAGGCAGAATTCAGATACCTTAACTGATTATAACGTTGTAATAGATCCTAATAATTTCAAAAGTATTATGTAACCTATGACCCTCAGGAAAGAAACCTTGGAAAGAATCGTACTTTTCTTTCATAGTACTAGTAGAATACAAGCCACCAGCTTATTAGCATTTACATGGAGTTATACTATTTTTAATTCCACTTATTTTCTTTCGTTTGACAACACGATCACTTTGTCCGTTTCTGAGAATTATCCCAGAATATCCATTTTCAGTTTAACTGCTTCAGTACTTGTCCGCCGTATTCAAGTATTAGCATCGCACTGCGTAACTTGTACATGAATAATCTACAATTGTGCCATTGAACCACTTCTGAACAGAAATTTCATAGTCTTGCACGAGTCAAAAGTGGAAGAGGAGACCTTGATGGAAGTTCACTGATAGATGAGGAGCTCGCAGTGTCGTAGAAACGGTTTCCCTTTTATCAGATGCGTCCAATACTAGATTCTCTGTATTGAAATAAGTTACATTTCTTGATTACTTCTGCATGGTTGAGTTATGCATCTCATTACTTTAACAGTGATGGATAAGACATTTATAGTCTCCTTCCTTGTTTTGCAGAAGAAACCGGACCTGAAAATTAAAGGAAATCGAATTAATGTAGTCTAGAACAGGAAGCAACTGAAGGTTAGGCATGAAGTCATGGATAAAGCATAAAATCTGAAAAAAAACTATTGAAAACAAATTAAGATTCGTTCACATGATGCAAAAATAAAATTTCACCCTTAAAAGTAGTAAATACATTTAACTGCATAATAATACACTGCATAATTTTTTGAATTATTTAGATGCAACGTTCAAAAACATGTTCAAATACCGTTAAACCAAGCTAATTGTTTACATACAGGGAGTTAATAGTATAATATGATTGAACGTTTTAAAAGTACCAAGTAAATCCATTAGCCTACGAAAATTGCAGGATGCAGCAAAAAACGATGAACTCCCAACCCGCGAACATCGCGGGATATGCAGTCGGAGGGTTAATTAGTAAAAAGTGTTTTGTTTGATGTGTGCAAACTTCCTGAATAGAAGTTTGAAAATGAGAAAGTCTCATTAAACGTAAACAAATTTTTATTTAACACGATAATAGCCAATTAATCAAATATTTTTATCTAAAATCTATTTAGATGACCCCTTATCTATTGAAGTAAAGAGATGCAAAGGGGCCATCTAATTAGATATTCGAATCAGAGAATCGTGGCAGCTAACGTGTTAAATACTCAAAATTAACCGTTTTATCAAAAGAATTACAAAATAAATTAGAAATATCCAATACATTATAAGTTCTGATGATAACCAGACACTAAAATTAGATTTTCGTTCTACTTCAATTGCTCGTTCACGACAAGATTCATAAAGACTGGTTATCGCTTCTTGGGTTGGTATAGGCTGAATAAGCTATTTGAAACTTGATGTATAATTGTGATTAAATGATTACAATATTCATTTTCTCTTCGTAAGACCAAATGACTCGTTTTAAAATTTTCTTTCAATTCCACGATTCATCCAACTGCAGCTTCCAGAGATCGGATGTTTTAGAACGAATGTAGTTTCATTCGCTAATTTTTCATGCTCGACGTTTATTCATGTTTATTGATTCCGGAATTGCCATGATGAATTGAAAAAGTCATTTTAACCTCCAGATAACATGTTGATACATTTGTACGCAAGTCCTTACTAGTTTATCCCGAACCGTATTCATCCAACGAATTACATCATTTTTACGCCTATAATCCAAAATTAAGTCATTCAGAGACGTTATCATGCGATACAAAAATGACTGGCAATTCATTAGCATCAAATTTGCTACGAGTTCTTAGTTGAATAAATACGATAACACCTTACTGAAACAGAAGGGGGTCATCTAATTAGACGGTACAGAATACTATACTGTTGAGGGGTTAACATTCAGTGTTGGATTCCAGACTTTTGGAGACCGAAACAAAGTTTTTATGAATTGTCTCTGCAATTTGATCATTTAATGAAACTATTTAAGCTGAAAATCCTTTTCATTTTTCAAATGACACTATAAGGATAAAACTTGTGGAAAACGTACAAACCATCTTACACAAAAATGCGTAAGAAATGTAAAAATCGTTTCTAAAAATTTGTATTTTTAAAAAGGCACTTAAAATCAATTATTTTGTCACCATTTTGCTAATAAAGTTAGGAATTTTTATTTATGAATTTAATGCTTTCTACATCTTTACAGGAGCCGGCTCGACTCTAAGGTTTTAGAGCGAAAAAATGGTTCAACTCGAAAAGAACCCGTCCAGCACTAGCTATGTATGATTAATTATCACATATTAGTCAATTGATTAACAAATGTCTATAGGTCACGGTACAGACTCAGTGGCAGCAGAAATCACAAACTAGAGCAGACAAAGACACAAGAACATATTTACAAATGACAGTACGAGGCTAAATTAATTTAAATTTTATCTTTGAACCAAGTTTAAAATTTATAAATAGCACAAAAGGTAAAGCAAAACACTTCAACACAAAACGATGAAAAGATAAATTATGGTCAAAAGTATGATGGCCTGTATGTCGAGCGCATTTTGCACAGGTGTTATTTTTCACTCCATTAAATGGCACAGTTTTGATAAAATTTGTTTATTTAAAAAGTATTCGGTGTAAAACTTAACTTTATTGAAGACATCTTTTAAAATACAATAATTTGTGTTGTTTCTAGTCCCTCTCTATTTTGCAACAAATATACGATTTCACTTAAACTCCTAAATATTCGTTATTGAATATGATCTATGGCTCTTGCGCCAAAATTGCACAACAGGCGCATCTTAATATCAAGAAATTTAATAAAATAACCAATTTAATCCATTATTTTTACCAAGATAGCCGACAAAATTAAAGTTTCAAGAACTCAATTTAAAATTTACATACATCAATAGTAATAAAAAACAGAATATTTATGCCCATAGAAATTCCTTTTATTCCTTTCCATTCTGAAAGATCAGAAAAATACGAAACTTTTCTACGGTGCCCAAATACTTTTCGGAGATAATGCAAAATGCTATACTCAAAATGCGATCGTTAGCCAAGAAAAATTAAAAAAAAAGAAATACATTGAAAACCTACTCTAATTTTCAAAAAGTGTTCTCTGGGAACCAATTTCATAATGTACTATGATCCCCAAGACAGTATTTAATTCACTTTTAATTATTTTAAACTTAATTCTTATTTATTAACGGAACTTAAGTTCAAATTTACAATTATTAAAGATATTACATTCTAAAATTTAACATACTTTTAAATTTAATAATTCTTTAAATTCTAAACATTAATGAGGCGCATAACCGATTGCACTTTTACAATCAGGAACCAAATAGATGCCGGATTATCCTAAAATATGTGTACTGAACTACATTATTTTAATTGAACTCGTTTAGCTGTGCAACTGATTATTTGAAACAATTAAATTTTGAAACATACTACATTATAATCTTTCCATTAATGTTTTGCACAAATATCTTAATATAAGGAATGGTTACCGAATAAATACATTCGGTTGTTAATGCAAAGATTAAGAAAGAGACCATAAATGAATTTATCGAATTCCAGTCAATAGCATTAAATTCGAAAGCGAAAAAGGTCCACTTACCCTCCTTTTTTAAATTCTGTAATTGTTAAGGGGCATTATAAATTTTAAATTTTTTACCACCATGCATCACGAGATACTCAACAGTAATGCAAAGGTATATTTTTCGCAAGAAAATTTTATCGAAATCTTAACCCCGTTATGGTGTAAAAGAAATAAGCTCGTCTTGCAAACCTTAATTGCATAAGTAGCCTGTAATACCCAATTTCAACAAATATAGTTCCGTCTAGTTCTTTAAAACTAGCTCGATATAAAAAGGTTTTGTTTACACAAGACTAAATTTTACTTAATAAATCTCGTATCTTAAGAAGTGGCATATGGAAGGCTGTAAATTCAGTTTACCAGAAATCTCATTTAAAGTTGTTATTTCCAATTTCTTACCAGATGGAAATGTCACTCGAATACTTGTATTCGTGCTATCTGCATCCGCAGAGATATTTAGGACATCCACCAAATTTCAGTAAGAAAATAATTATTGGGTCTAATTTTTAAACACTTTTTTGATAAGCAATATAGTATTATTAAAGTCTTTAAAATCATTCAAAAAATTTAATATATTTTATTAACAAATTGACAAGATATCCACAAATTCCAAATATGGATCAGAAACCTTTTTTCTAGAACCTCCAGGTTTTTTCTATAAAATTCATAACAGATGGATTCCAAAGTGTTGTACTTTCTCATTTATAAATTAATTGAAATGAAAGAACTTATACATAAAGTAAACTTCAAAATTTTTAAATCTAAAGATTTGTCGAAAATAGAAACATTAAGCTTTAATATAGTAGAAACATTAAGCTTTAATATAGTAGAAACATTAAGGTTGGTTGTGTTGGGTTTTTTGGCGCAAGAGCCATAAAGTTGGCCATACTGCGCCAGAGAAATTGTAGAATCCATGTCAAGAAGATTAAATTTGTATAAGACTAGAAAACACATGTGCCGAGCGGTTAGAAGCAGAAAAATCATGATAAAATGTCCAGGTAATAAGTAAGTTTAAAAGTGTCTATAAAAGCATGAAAAATGTGCAAAGAAAACATTAAATCAAAGAATAAAAACCAATAGATTTTAAGAAAGGAAAAAGCTTTTCATGTGGATAAGTGCCAATCAATGTCAAGAGGGTAACTGAAGTTGTCTGAAAATAGCGCTGTCTTTGAGAGTTAAAAAATGGACATTCCACAAGAAAGTGGATAACAGAGAGGGAGCAGCCACAGTGTGTGCAAGTGGGAGCATGTTCTCCCATTAACAAGTACCGATGTGTAAGTCTAGTATGTCCAATGCGCAAGCGTGTCAAAACTGTATCGCTTTTTCGATTTCTCATGGAAGGCCAATTTTCAATCACTGGTTTCACTGCGTGTAGCTTATTTTGAGTTTCAAGGTTCCACTGCGTTTGCCAGCTAAAATAAAGCTGGTACTTGATACGTTTTTTAAGATCGCATGCAGGGACGGGCGATAGAAACATTAAGCTTTAATATAGTAGAAACATTAAGCTTTAATATAGTAGAAACATTAAGATTACGTATTGCTCTTTGAGTGTGTGTGAGTGTGCGCTTGAGTGGAGGCGTGCGTCTCGTGTGTCCATGCTTAGGTTATGGAGAAATTGATCCAAACAGAGTTGATCTTTAAAATGCTTTGAATCTAGACAAATTCACCCTTTTATAAAACAAAAGTTTTGATTGCTCATTTCCACTAAGCAATGAAATTCCAACCATTTTTTTTAAATTCATGCACATTGTGACATGTTTGTTTAGGAAAAGATCTCTATACAGATTTCGTAATTTGATACTGAATAACATATAATCGAATTAAAGCAAACTCAAAATAAGAATTTCCAATGAAATTCAAACAAGCAATACTAAAACGCGCGTTTTCTAAGATATTGAAAATGGTCGCTTCTTTTGAAAATTTTAGAGAAATTTCAATATTTAGATAAATTATTAAAATTAAATGACATACTGTGTTGTGCTCTTGATATCAGATGTTTGATTAAACAGACATTTATATTGACATTGACCCTAATGCCTCTATTTGAAATTTATGTGGAAATGTCAGACGTAACCCCTGAAATTTTCTTTACAGTAGGTTATAAAAGACTTATACGCAAGAATTTTACAGTTTGTACTGACGTTAGAAATGAAGGTTATTTCAAGATAGATACCCTTGGATGAAGTTCTATTTATTGCAACTGGAACTTACCCATCATTATATATATTCTTGTTTAAAGTTTTAATATATAAATATCCGATGAATTTGGAATAAATTACTTTCACACGAATAATTTATGTCTCTTTGCACAGAATAATTGCAAAAGACGATTGCTTTAAGAAATCTCACAGTTAGCTTGGTCGCTTGTGGTAATAACCTCTGTCACTGCTCTCCTACATTGGCACTTCAGACTTCTGTCACATGGAAGAAATTTCTCATCTCATTCTTGTACTTTGGGGGTGGGGAACGCAAAAATCCAAATATTTACTGATTCCTTCCCTGCTTAAATAATGGACTAGTCTGCAATACACTCAACATTATATAAAGAAGGTTTTGCGAAGAAAGTGTTCCAAACGTATCAGAAATTTCTCAGTCCACTCTAAAATTGAAGTACATCTGCCTATATGTTGATATGTTTCAGGCTGAGCGATAGAACATTGATCGTGGTTCTCCGTCCGGAATAAAAGTCGAAAAATAAGCTGAAAGATCATAAATGGTTCAGTGAAAAGAACTTAGAAAGCGTTTTGTGCTTGTGGACTAGGAGAATCTTTTCTCTCATCTTTTACGATCAAGCATAGACTTTGAAGCGTTTATGGTCTTTTTATTGGTTTTATTCTTGTCAAAGATTGAGTCTACAGTCTCTGTGGAGCTGCTGTTGTAGTTTTTTCTTAGTGGCTAGTTTACTTACGTGGACAAGCGCCATAAAATGGCTTTTTTTTTATCGAATGGTAGCTTTAAAAAATTGATTAGGAAAATGATAGAACTTCCAATAGCTATCCCTCTATGGCTTAGTAGATTAGCAAAATGACATTTTTTAAAACTTCACAGCGCCTTCAACTTTTTTCTGTTTGAAGTTCATCTGCTTGGGTTTAAACCGTCGATTTTACTTATTTCCTTGTTGCTTTTTTTAACGACTTAATGCCGTGATGTAAAGAAAAAGATGGAGTGATATAAAATCAATTACTCTTTCAGAAGATTTCTGCTCACGATATCCTAAATCAATCTGAAATAATATAAATTGATTAATCTACGAACAGCAAGCAAATACATTTTAAAATTACTTTTCTTTCAATATAAAATAGAAAGGTGCAAACTATACATTAGTTATTATATAACTAATAATTTTTTTATATATTGATAAAGATATTTTTCTGGATATTTACTTTATATTTTCAAACAACTTGTACATGGTATTGTAAGTCGGTGTTGCTCTGTATAAAGCAATTTATCTAAATCATTATATTCTGGAAAATAATGGATAATATTCTGTATCATCGAAATGTAACAAATCCCAAGAATCTAGGGCATAAGCGTTATAGAAATTTATAATTATTTTGATGGATTATGTTACTTTCAATTTAATTTTAATATTGTAATTTGAATCTTTTTCTGATTACCATTTTGCAAAACATAGTTGTGACAACTTTCTGCAACAAAATACATATTCAAACCCAATATCTACGCAGATACGGTGGTAGAAAGTAATCTAGTCTTTTCTTCCAGGATGTTACTGATTCCAAATAAGCAATTTATTTTGTAGAAGGAATATGGAGAGTAAGATCAAATGAGAACTATGGATAACAATTGGTATGCTTAGAAGTGCAGAAAAGTATCATCGCGATGAAATATCAAATCAACCTTCTCAAGTTTAGTTAGCTTGTTTGTTAAATCAAAATCCTGCTTTTAATAAATACGAAAACTATTTTGAATTCCTCGAATTTGAAACCGTAGTCTGATGACGGGCACGGCATCTGAGCCGGCATCTCCTTTCCAAACAAGCGCCCGCCAGCGGAGAATGTTTGACCCACGACATCAGAATTTCCCTGCAACAGGCGCACATACACGGCGGATCTTCACCTGTTTCTTGAGTCTGGAACACTCCGGCTCCGAATCCCAGAACTCTAACTAGGCTGCCATGGCCTTAAAGCTTTTAAAGTCAGTCAATTAATTATTGTGAATCAGTTGAAACTTTCGAATACTTTCATTTCACCTTTTAGCAACAACAACGGGAAACAAAAGTTTCAATTCGGACAATAACAAATCGATATATATATATATATATATATATATATATAGTATATATATATATATAATATAACAATCAAAGTAAGAACAAATCCTATACTAAATAATTATTATCTGAACAATACATCAATTTTAAATAAAATCTAAAAAATAGAAAATTCTAAAGATACCATGAATAAAAAATCAAGTTTAGATTTATATGTCAAAGAAAAAGTAAAACTCTTGTTGTTATTAAAGTATTGAAAAGGCAGACTCAAGTAAATGAAGTTCCAACAATTAAAATAGCAGCTTGGCTGTGACAAGCTTTAGCCAGATTAAATTAATTTGCTACAAACCATCCTATTGTTGTTGAAAAAGCAAACAGGTAATTTTACCTAAAGAAAAGAATTTAGAAAGAAAGTCTTATACTAACTCCTAACAATAAAAAACATAACGTATATAATCGACTGAAATTCAGGATAAAAAATATGCAATATAACATTATATTGCACCAAGATATTGTACTAAAGACAGATATATATATATATAATAAATAAAAATCATACTTTTGAATAAACATTAATTAATCAGTGACTCCTCTTATACTTCCAGAATTCATCTCTTTCAATATATCCCGCCAATCATATTATCATCACAAGTGCCACAACCAAAATTCTTACCATGAAACATCAAAATAATGATAATATAATTAATTTTGACAATAAGAATTAGTAAGATACCTATATTAATATTCTCAAAACAATTTTAAAAAAATGAATACATTTATTTATCTAGATAATATTTGAAAATTCGTAAAGGTGTCTATTAAAAGGAAAATTTCACATGTAAGATCCTGGCGCCATCTGTAATAAATCTGAAACCAATAACTCAATAACCTAATTTGAAATAAATTACACATTACAAGTAGAATAATTGAAAACACTATCCCAATAACAAAGAAATAAATATTAAAGTTTTATTCTAAATGACCCAAATATTTCTTTTATCTATATAATACTCTTAGGAAACTTATAGGCATTCCATAATCAAGTAAAGGAATATATATATATATATATATATATATATATATATATATATATACATATATATTGTCTTAGGACTTTGTTTATGTAAGATCATATATACAAGTTATATTTAGATTTATATTATTTTATACATTCTCCCTTTATATAGTCCCCTTTTGTTTATTTTCTCCATAAGAACCCTCGCATTTTCCGCAGATTTTTTTTCTTGATATCTTCATTATGTATGTTTATGTTGATTATGTTGTTTTACAATTTGTTTGATTGTTTCGTTTGCTTGTGTGTGTGTGTGTGTGTGTGTGTGTGTGTGTGTGTGTGTGTGTGTGTGTGTGTGTGTGTGTGTGTGTGTGTGTGTGTGTGTGTGTGTGTGTGTGTGTGTGTGTGTGTGTGTGTGTGTGTGTGTGTGTGTGTGTGTGTGTGTGTGTGTGTTGTGTGTGTGTGTGTGTGTG